>JADRCH010000117.1:3669125-3844590 GCA_019843965.1 Rhynchomys soricoides
TGCCTGGCTCTGCCTCTCAAGTACTGGGATTAAAGGCCTGCACCACCACTGATAGGCTAGACTTAAGTTTTATGTTCTTATTTGGACTTTATTAATATGTACTATTGAGGATAAATTATGAATTTTTACAAAATAATCTTTTCCTGTGGTATTCAAAATTTTAGTATAAAATGTAAGCACTAGTTTCTTGATCACAATTTATTTGTTCCTACCTGTTTCTTTTATTTTTGAAATACTTCTTCGAGCATTTCAGGAAGCATATTTTGATCAAATTCTTACCTAGCTCCTTCCATTTCCTTCCACATATTCCCTACTAACTAACACTTGTGTCCTCAGGATTTCCTTTAATTTTAACACATCTAATTCTTTCACCCTGTTATAAAACCTTGAATTCATTGTTGTCCACTGGAACATTGGAGCAACCTTTATGAAAATTGACTTTCTTTCTTCCAATCAATACTAATTGCTCCATATTCCCTTCCTATGCTGGGTTTTGGCTAGCTTGAGCTTTCATTGGTCTTAGGCAAACTGCCACAGCCATTCTAGTGTTATTTGTTCAACTGCCGTTTTGTGTCCAGAAAAGTGTTTCATCCATTGCCTCTGGATCTTAAAGTCTTTTCCTGCCCTGTTCCATTCCTGAGTCTTAGAAGGAAGGCATGTGATAGATACAGTTATCATATTCAAGGCAGAATACTCTGTGTTCTTTTATTCTCTACACTTTTATCAGTTGTGCACCTCCATGATAATTATCTACTACAGAAATAAGCTTCTCTAATGAGAGTTGACCAGAGGGGTACTCCATGGCCATAATGCCAAGTCATTAAAAGTTGTTTTAATACCAAGTCTATATAACACAGTAATAGTAATACATACTCCCTTTGGACCTATGGCCTGTGTATGAACAGATTCTGGCTCCATAATGGTGTCAGGTTGGACTATATCTCAGGGAACAGTAGTCAAATTCAGTCTGTAATATTCTTATTATTATTGAACCAATGAGTATATATTTTTGAGAATGGTCTGATCATAATTCTCAGGGTCATAGACAAATAACATTTCTTCTGGCAAATTGAAAACACATGACAATATTTTAAACTTCCCTAGTATATAATATATAAGTACATTAATAATATGTGAAGTCCTCTCTTTGATCTTTCTCAGTGAACAGTGTGTTTAGTGTTTAACAAATTATACAGTATAGTACAAAATTTATGTTAGAATTTTCTTCTTTATTATTATGGTAGTTTCTTTTCTTTTCTTTCTTTTTTTTTTTTTCTTACACTCCAGATATCATTCTACTCATGGTCCACCTCTAAACTCCCTGGGACATCCTGTCTCTTGAGGGTGAGGTGCATCTTTTCTGCCAGAACCTTGACCCAGAAGTCCTCTGCTGTATATGTGTTGGGACCCTCATATCAGCTGGTTTATGAGTCCAGTGTCTGAGACATCTTGGGGTACAATTTAAGTGAGACTGCTGGACCTCCTACAGGGTTGTCCTCTTCCTCAACTTCTTTTAGCTTTCCATAATTCAACCACAGTGGTCAGCAGCTTCTGTCCATTGGTTGGATGCAAATATCTACATCTGACTCTTTCAGCTGCTTGTTGAGTCTTTCAGAGGGCAGGCATGATAGGTCCCTTTTTGTGGGTTCACCACAGTCTCAGTAATAGTGTCAGGCCTTGGGGCCTCCATTTAATCTGTATCCCACTTTTGGCCTGATCCTGGACCTTCTTTATCTCAGGCTCCTCTCCATTTCCATCCCTGCAGTTCTTTCAGACATGAACAATTATGGGTCAGAGTTTTGACTGTGGGATGGCAATCCCATCTCTCACTTGATGTCCTGTCTCTCTCCTGGAGGTGGGCTCTACAAGTTCCTTCTCCCTACTTTAGGGCATTTCATCTAGGGTCCCTCCCTTTGATCTAGGGTCTCTGGTACATTCTGGAGGGTTCCCCCAAACCTCATACCTTCCATGCTTGCCTGTTTCCATTCTTTCTGCTGGCCCTCATGGCTTCAGTCCTTTTCCCCTCACCCAACAACAGATCATGTTTCCCTCTCCCACCACAACCCCAGTTGTCCCATTGCTAAAGGACCCAAGTGAGGATGCCTCAGTTCCTCTTGGGAAGGAGAAGAAAACAGCCACAAGGGGGAGGGAGGGAGGGATCTAGAACTTTTTCTGTACTAAAAGATATCTAAGTTTCACATAATTATGTTTTAAAAAATTCTTATATTTATATTTTTCTTTTTTAGTTGTTATATGTGTTTTCGCACAAGGATTTGTTCATCAATATTTTAGCTTAAACTTCTGTAATGTGTCATACTAGTATTGTTGTAAATGTTGTTTGTTGTATTTTTATGTTCTGGTTGCATTTCTTTAGTATTCCATATACGGTGGCCATAACAATTTGTCCAACTTTGTTGTTTGAAATATATTTTATAAGCAGCATACAACTCTGTTTTGTTCATTGAAACTATCTAACAACCTTTGACTTCCAGTTATAGAATTCAGATTGACTCAGAGACAGTATAACATGCTTAACTCTGCTAATTCTATATTGCTGTACATTATTCTACATTTTATGTAAATACTTCCTTATCTTTCTTTTAGACTACTGTTTGCTCAACCAGCTATTAATGCTATTTTGTGGTTGCTTTTTTTTTAGCTATTAATATTTTCTTTACTTTTTCTTGAACTGCAAGATAGATCTATCTACCAACCAATTTAGTCTTTATGACTAAGTCAGTGATAGCTAATTATCTTATTGGAATTAATTTATTTCCTTGCAGTAATTTGGAAGATCTTTATAATGATTTATAAATTTCTTCTTTAATGTGCAGGGACATTTGTATGTATATGTGTCTTTATATGTGTGTGTTTGTGTGTGTGTGTGTATATATATATATATATATATATAAATATGTATGTATTTATATATACATATATATATATATATATATTTGTGTGTGTATGTATCTGTATATGTGTGTCTATTTGTGTATATATAGGACTACATGACTATGTATTTTTGAATGAGGGATATAGGACAGCATTAGGTATGATCATCAGAGAAGTCATCTACATCCTTTGGGATAAGATTGCTAACTTCCCTGGATATCACTAGTTGACCTACACTAGCTTGCCAGGAAGTGACCCAAGCCCTCCTGGTTTTGTCTTTCCAGTGCTGAGATTAAAGCTTTCACTCCCATACCCTGATTTTTTATACAGTTTCTGGAGATCACACTCATGTTTTCAAAGCAAGCATCTTAATGATTAAATTTACCCATGATGTGATTTTCAAATACCAAAGAAATTTTTCCTCAATCATTTTCTTCAATTAACACTTATATCTTCTATTTATGAGCTCAGATGAAATTTCAGGTTTCTGTGTAATTATATTTTAATATAATACCAAGCTTACAAAAGTTACTTATTTTTTTCAAAATTTCTTTTTTTTCTCAAGAAACCACTATCTCATTTCTCCTTCCTTCTCCTTCTCCTCCCTGGCTTACATTAGGCAAAGGTCTCAGAGTTCTATTTAGTGTCTTTGTTCTTGACTGTTTCCTAGTTATCAAAGGGAATGTTTGAATTAGCAATTACACAATACTATCATGGTCATTGCAGTTAAAATATCAATTTAGTATTCATATTATTCACTTCCAAGAAATACACACATTTTCTACACAAGTACACACACACACACACACACACACACACACCATTTATCTTTGTCTACCTTGCAGAATCTGTTTATTTCTATTCAGAGGTGAGAGTACTTCAAAAGTCATTGCATGTAAGTACGTTAACAATATACTTCAAGTCACTTTAATTATAATACAAGTGTAGAATAATTGTTTCTAATATTATTTTTATGAATTTATTTTCAGAATGAACTTTTTAAGAATATAATTTGTTATGTCTGATATTGTTTCTGTTAAGTCTGTAAAGTGATCTGATTTAGAACTTTGTACATGAATCCCTTTTCCCATCTGTGGAGTTTTCATGACCGTTGTCCATATGCTTTAGTTCATATATCTCTGTTTTGGTCTTTTGGGTCGAATTAGATAACAGTCTCAAACATCATAGAAAACAAAGTGTTGTCTGTGTCTGGCATTTAAATGCTCAGTAGAAAATGACTTTGTATTATTGAAGCCATCACCAGTGTCCCTCTGCTTTGTGCTTGTAGCAGAGATGATGTACTGTTAATTTCTGTTTAACCCTCATATCTTATCTCATAGCCAGGGAAAGCAAGCTCATCCACATGGTAATGGTGCCTCATCCCCTTTCTTAATTCTCAAGGCCTTTGAAGATCAATCCTTAGAAAATTTTCAGTTTCAGGATAATAAAATACAGAATGGGTCTCCTACTTTCTTCTGTCACGTACATCAGAATAGATCTCCTTGGATTTTTTTTTTTTCCGATTCCAAAAAATGATCACATTTACTTTCCCATGTTCTCTGGTAAGTGCTGGGCACAGTTTGATCATCTAGATTAAGATTGATAAGGGCAAATGAGAAATTCATTTATTTTTCACAATTTTATAATACTTCTTGCTTAAGAATTTCATTGGGGAATTTCAGTAATATCTCAAATTACAACCTGAAGTTTCACCATCTTTCAGAAACTCACCTTATTTTGCCTAATGTTCTTCTCTCTTTTCTGGCTTTCCTCTTCCCTTCTCTCCCTCTCCCTCCTATTATGGATTCCTACAATCCTAAACCAACCTCTCTTTTTCCTGTTCATTGTCTTGTATTATATAAAATACTCTCTTTCATTGGATAATTTTCTGTGTTCAGATTGTCATCGCCTCATTTTGTCATTATGCTTTTTACTTCAGCTTGGACTTCTTACATGTCAGCTGATAAACTTTGCATTTCTTTCTTTGTTATTCTTTAACTGAATTTATTTCTCTCACTATTCACTGCTATCATCTATTATTTCAGAATTGAAAATGAATTTCAGATAGTTTGTCATCCAATTGAATTGTAATATCTTTGACAAATATGTGAATAAGTATACATACATATATTGTATATGTTTTCCTGTCTCCATTGGACAGTGATTTATATAATATCTATCCAAATACACTACATAACATAGTTAGGCAAATATTGGATACTCACACATTTATCTCATTTGAATGTGAATGGGCACAGTGTTTACACCTGGGAAGTTGTGACTCACAGAACCTAATGCTTCTAGTGATTCTGTGAGGGTGGTATATTTAGGTAACTATGACTTCAAACACTAATCACACTACATCAATATTTTTGTACCTTCCTTGATTTCCATCCTTAACTTGCCATCCTATGTCCCCATAGTTTATATTCACTACTGTCAAAATGTCCAGGAATGCAGGGGCAGATTCAGAAATGTTGTGAAATGCAGCCACACCGTGTTTAACAAACAACATAACAAAGGCATCTGTCACAACGCATCGCCTTCTGTTCCTGGGAGACTTCTGCCAGCACGGTGGCATGCTCACTGCCTTTTCTCTTCCTCTCTGCTCATTCTCTCTAATTAAAGGTGGCATTCTTTTTCTATCATGCCATGAAAAGGGCCCACATTTTGGCAGGGAAATGGGAAGATTGGCTAGGGAATAAATCATGCCACAAGAAATGTTTCCTTCTCAGATAGAGAATTTGGGCCAGGTCACCTCTATGAATTGATTTAAAGGGATTCAAAAACCCATATAAGTCCCTCTGAGTGACAGGCAAGCAAAAAAATAAATAGGAAAAGAAAACATCTCTATTTTTTCCACTGTGGTCATTAAAGCCTTGAATCCTTAGAGGTACATGCTCTATCCTCATCTATGTGATTCTTACTTCCTTTTATATCTACACTTTGTTCTTCATTGTTTTTCCAGAAACAGAGCTGATTCTAATATTGCATTTTATGGCTTCTTTACATCCCATGTTTATGTAGTTTCACCCCACGGAATATAAACTCAAGTGTAATCACATTGATAATAGCAGCCTCTTTGATTCTATACTTATGGTGTAGTGGGAACTGTGCCAAATGATTTTATGCATGTACCTTATGTAATGTTCACAGTGAACTTTGAAGGATATGGTATTGTTTTCCCATCTGTTATAAGAAAAATAAACTCTTTTTAAAAGATGAAAAATAAAGTAAAATTCAAATCGTTTGTACACTTAGCATCTGATGGCAGGAGTAAGATTTACGGATCTTATAAACACACACACACAAAAAACCCCATATAATTACTAGTCAGCCTTCCTTTATTAAATGTGTTGGTTTACCTACACATTTTATTTACTGAATGGTAAATTTCTGATACCCATGACCTCTTGCTTTAGAAAACCAGCTTAGATTTCTACATGCAGAATCTTTTCTTTCTGGATTGTTGCCCTAAGTTTTCCTTTTTTGAAAACTTAGATAAGCTCATGTCATCCAGAGATGAAAACCATCCTTCAGGCCTCTATCCTTGCTGTATGACAGAGAAATGATTTTTAAGTTAGCAAACCGTTATCCTTAAGATTTGCCTTGTATTAAGGTAAAGATAATAGCAACAAAAGCAACTCTCAAGTTTAAATTTCTTTGTATTTTTAATATTTATTTATTATTTTATCTGCATGAATGTCTTGTCTGAATATATATATATATATATATATATATATATATATATACACACACACACACACACACACACACACACACACACACACACCACATGGGTGCTTAGCATCTCTGGATGTCAGAAGAGTGTATAAGATTGATGTAAGACACAAGGTGAATGCAGGAAATCAAATTCCAGTCCTTGCTGAGAGCAACAGTTGCTCCTTACTATGGGGCCAACTTTCCAAACCCTCACATTACAAGGGGCATTTAAAATAAACTGATACATATACTTCATCTTTCCTTACTCAGTGACTGCATAGTATTTCTCTCTCTTCCCACAAATTCAGAGTCACTGACATATAACCAGAAAAATATAAAGCTTAACCCTTCTGAGAGTGGTCTTTCTTGAAACTTTGCTTTGCTATTACATCAATTTGTTCATTCATCAAAAGTTTACTGAGCACGTATTTAGTTCTATAATCCACGTATTAGGGAGTTGGTAGCAAAAAGCTTAGATTTGACACTTTTTTCAAAATGACTTGTTTTATAATCTCATTAAATTCCCAGTTGACAAGAAAAAAATGTAACAGGTTAAAGAAAAATAAAACAAAACAAACTTACAAAAAAAACCACAAATCACAAAACAACAACAAAAGTATGCATTCCTAAAAGGAACAGCATGTATTTTTTTTCACTTACTACAATTTAGCATTGTGTTTTACAAACAGCTGCATCCTTATGAGGTCCATCACACTACTATCTTCATTTTACATACTACTTTTTGAAACAGATGAGGAAAATGATGAGTAAAAACAGGTTCTTGAGAGTTAGGAATTTGGCAATTTCACAGACCCACTAAACAATTGAGTTGGGACCTGAACCTGTTTCATACTGAGAAGTTCCCATGTTACTGCCTCTCATTCCACTGCTAACGCATCATTAGCTGTTTCCCAGCAAAGTCCAGCATAGCATGACTAGTGATCTTTGTGTTGAATGATGTCCATGGATAAACCTTACTATATACTATGAAAGAAAGCAGCAGAGTAGAGAGCAACATAACTTCTATCTGAATATTAAAGAGAGAATTCTAATTTAGAAGTTTCTCAGATTTTAGGACACAGTGCTAATAGAGTGGACTCCATAACATCAGGAGATATGTTTATTTTCTCCATCTGGGGGTGGAGGATGAAGGCTACTGAGTATTCTAGACTATATCAGTTATCTGCAATTATAAATGAGAGTCTTTGGCATGCTTCATAACTTTATGTATTCTATTTCATGATCAAGTGTTCTTCTTGCTTTGAGCCCATGATAGGCAGGGCTTAATGGTGGGAGCATGTGGTGGCACAATCATGTCCAGAAATCAATGGGTGAAGAATAACTGGGTTCCCCAGATCTTTAATTTGGATTTTACATGATACTCTAATAGATATACATAGTTTTACTTAAATATTTTTAAAATGTATGTGAAAAATTTTTGAAAGTAGAAATTTAGAAGCTGACTTAATGTTTATTTTACATAGATGTTTAAAGTGGCTATGGATCCTATCATTCATTTTTAATTCCTATAAATTTATATTTCCCCAATTAAAGTTCAATATCAATACAAAATTCAGTACCATTTTGTGAAATTCATCTAACAATTTTTCTGATCCCTGATGCCAGTCATATTGGAAAACTAAAGAGAAAATACAACATTTGTCTATTTTTAATTTTATATTTTTGAGTTTTTATTAATTGATTTTTAGTTCTTCCAGAGCTTAGTACAATGTGTAGTCTTCATATTGAGACAAAACTCTTCTCAGATCTACTCTCCTCCTTCCATACCCAATGCTGTGTCCTTTGTTGGTATTGCTGTTGGCTCACATATTTATCCAGTGGTCTACCACAGTAGTAGCACAGTTGACATTCCAGAGCCTGCATTTTAAAGAAAATTTATAAAGATCTATTCCATCAGCTAATAATTGCTAATAGTTCTACAGCTAGTAAGAAAATTTTATGCACACGTCCCATCTTCACGGTGGGATTTTGTCTATCTTGGGCTTGCACAGTTGTAAATGTTGTCACAATTGCTTCTTGTTTTAATATAAGTGTTGACATACATGCCTTGAAAATATTACAAGTCAACCGGGCAGTGGTTGTGCACGCCTTTAATCCCAGCACTTGGGAGGCAGAGACAGGTGGATTTCCGAGTTCGAGGCCAGTCTGGTCTAGTGAGTGAGTTCCAGGACAGCCAGGGCTGTACAGAGAAACCCTGTCTTGAAAAAACAAAAACAAAATATTACAAGTCTAGGACATCAATACAAAAATTGCAGGTAAAGTGTGAAAATTATGAGCAGAGACACTGACTAAAATATGCTTTTATGGCCCTTAACTTCTCTATATCTTAGAATTAATATCATCCATAGTGAGAAACCCAGTTAAGAAAGTAGCTGAAAACTCCGTGTCTATTCTTGATTTTACCTAGCACAAATATTCATTCTTTTACCTGAAATTTTCCTCAGCCCTCTGATGTATACATTGTTGTTTTTTTCTATAAGCTAGTTATCATTTTCAAACGAGAAGATATCATTTTCAAACAGCGAAGAGAAAGGCAGTAATATCCCAGTTGCTACAAGACAATAAAACAGAGCCAGATTCTATTGGCTTCTGTTAGGCAGAGTCAAAAGACTCATATTATATTAAAGGTAAGATAGGAGGAAAATAAACTCAAAACTGTTTCAATTCAAAGTAGAAAATGTTGGTTACTAGTTAAAAAACATGAACACCTGTCTAAATGGCATCCTTGGGCTTTGAAGTTTTGAATTCACCAAGCTCATCCCTTGTTATTATCTTCTTATCCTAGCCTCCATCAGATGGATATAATGACTTCTATCTACTTGGTTAGTAACAAAAGAAATTAGGAAAGGAAATATCTACATGTCATGTTGTTGGCAGAAATGAAACACCTGTGACTATATATACTTAAAAATACATAGCGGGCATCTTGAGAATATTTTGTCCATATCCAAGTCTGTAGTTTCTTAGCAGTGGTTATTTTCTTCCCTGAATGCAAAGGAGTGCAGAGGAGGAAGAAATCCCAGCCAATATATTTCAATAGTAGTGCATCCACATTTATTTCCCAAGGTGCTTGTAAGCAGCAGAGAAACTCTTAAAAGAAAAGGGGAAGTTCAGCTGGCACTAGACTAGCAAGCAGAACTACATAGTTGGTCAAGCACTACTCTGCTGTATACTACTCCTTGAGTGGCTGATTCCTTGAGAGTCACATTTTTATTTATGAGCTGGTAGCTCAGAACATCCAGTGTTGATCTGCAGCTAGTGCTACTTCCTTACTAATTTTTTTCCATATATGCTAAGAAAATGAACCTTCCTTGCTGTGGTCACTGTTTCAAATAATAAACATGTGAGACACATATGCCTAGATATAGCATGGTTGATTTTCTGCTGTTCACTAAGACAGTGATTATTAAACCTACTACAGAAAAGATCAATGACTTGATTTGGG
This sequence comes from Rhynchomys soricoides, assembly GCA_019843965.1. Taxonomy (NCBI): domain Eukaryota; kingdom Metazoa; phylum Chordata; class Mammalia; order Rodentia; family Muridae; genus Rhynchomys; species Rhynchomys soricoides. The sequence continues at coordinate 3,679,207 of JADRCH010000117.1, forward strand.
AACGTTTATTAAGGTTAATGCTAAATATAAAAGAATGTAAGACTTGATGAATGAAGTGGAATGAAATGAAATGAAAGAAATAGAATATTTATTCATTGAAATGTTTTAAAATAACTTCCAATCCTTAAACTTAGAAGAAATTTGGCTTGAATAGGTTGAAGTGAGAAACCTATGAAGAAAGAATACATTAGGGGAAGTAATCTAGAGAGGAAACACTGTTCGATTACTTTTACTGCTGCACATGTCACATGAAACTAACAAAATCAAGCAATTATATACTGTAGAAAGACTCTTATTCAAAGCATAAATTCTAGGAATATTTTTTGATGTTTATTCTGTGTTTCCACCCATTCAATTATGGTTCTAGTTGAGGATTATGATCTACACCACAAAATCCTAAAATGCTGTGTATAAATTAATATGTCCCTCTTAAAAGAGGGCTGAGTCACCTGTGCCTTTATGAGAATTTTTCACCTTGTGCTAAAATATTGTAACAGAAATCAGTTTTTAAGGTATGTTTTCTCACTTTGAAAGTTTATGATAGCTTTAGAAAAAGAGAGAGGAGACAAAAGACATCCAAAACCAAACAAAACTCATGGTTCCAAGTTATTGTCAAAAATGCAGAAAAGATGTGGGAGTAAATTACACACACACAGGGTTAGTTAGTTAGTTAGTTAGTTGCCAACGGGTTGAATTTAAACAGAAGACACGCAGACCAAGATTAGTAAGTATTAATAGCAATTCAAAGTCCTAGAGTCCAAAATGATGATGGCATGAGGAACATGTTGAGGTTATCATCTGAAGCATAAGCTGTCAACTTTACCCAGCCAAATGGTGTCTCTCTGAATGAAAACGAGTCCCATGAAGTACAAGATAGTATAGTTACTTTGGAATAAAATACCTTAGCTTTAAACTCTTTATTGACCTTAAAAATATATCAGCTAAATGTCCTATAAATAGATAGCTATGAGGTATGTACAAGACAACCTTCTCTTTTTTACAGAGTTTTTTTTTCTTTTTCAACTCAAATTCTGTGCTTGCAAAGAAATTGGTTTACATTTGACATTTTACTTCATATTACCTACGCTGTCTTGGTTCAGAATGTTTATCTAAAGCATGCTTTTCTAAACTAAATCGATTCTATATGATATACATAGAATTGCTTTAGGAAAAATATTTAGCCTTCCTTTGTAATAAATTATTTTATAACTAGATAGGTACCAGGCTCTAACTTTTGTTGTATTTTATTTTTATATTGAGAAGTACACAAAAATCACTGAATCCTTCTACTTAAGTACCAGAGATGCAATACAATATTAATTATTCTCCAATGCCATGAAACAAGATCTATAAATCAAGAGAAAGAAAAATACAATATATACAGAAAAATATTTTTTTGGAATAAGACTCCTGAGTTTGCTTATAAATGATCATAGACCTACCTGTATCTTCATACTTGTCTCTGTCTATTTTGTATTGCTGTAACAAAATACTGTATGCTGAGCATTTCCAAAAAAAAAAAAAAAAAAAGGTATCTCATAATTCTAGTGGCTAAGATATCTAGCCAGCAATGTACTTATATGTACTTTTCACCTGTATTATAATAAGGCAAAAAGCAGAGTAAGAGTAAGTCTTGTATAGAAGAGATCAAGCAAATAAATAGGTGGCCGTGATTTGTAATACCATATCATTATAAGAAACTATCCAGAAATAGAAGGCTTCTCTACTACGTCTATGAGAACTGTTAAGCCATCCAAGAATGAGGCACTCCTCTACTCTAGTTACCTTTCATTGGATCCTAATTATTAAAAAATTCCTTCCTCCTTTTAAAAGCATAGAAGACAAACCATATCCAACTGATAGAAACCTTATCAAACTTATTTGAGCCTGTGAGACTTTCCCAATAAACCTAATATTTTTGTAAATGGTCACAAATTGCTCTCCAGAGCTTTAAAATCACAAGATGCAAGTTAACACATTTCTAAATCAATTTCTTACAAGAAATAAAATGCCAATCAGTCATTTAAATGGTCTCTGAAGGTGGAGTGTGTGCCGGAACCAAATAGACTTTTATTATTATTGAAAACAGAGAAGGGAGTATGGCCTCAGTATGATGGTGTATCTCTAGTTTGAGCCTTTGGTAAGAATATGTGAGTTGGATTTACTGTACTATTGGATGCTATTTTATAGGAGGAAATACGTTCAGACTCACTCTTTTGTGATCTACTAGCTTCTCTTCATAATAATTCCATCCAGTCTCAGTGTGAAATTCTCCCCCTCCCTCTCTCTCTCTCTCTCTCTTTCTCTGTGTCTGTGTGATCTTTTGTCTATAGATAATTGACACTAATACTCTGCCTCTCCCCATAGTTAATTTTCCTACCACTTGTACTCCCCATGGTTAAATTTCCTACCAATGATATTGACACAGAGAAAAGAACATACCTGAGGTCAGGAATAAATAGGAAATGAACCAGTAAATAAACATTGAACACACAGATCTTAGATTAAGTATCCTACAGTGCCAAAAAATAGAAAAGATAGAACAGACCCTACAGGGTTCAAAGCTGACCCTGTCTACTATCTCTTAAGGAGTAAAGAGGTCCCAAAATTGTTAGTGTACTCTTCTTTCACAGATTAGTCATGAACCATAACACATCAGTATTTTCTGCCATCATCAGGTTGAACTATGATCTGTCTTTCTCCTAAGTTATCTTATATTTTCTTTGTCCTTAATCTTTGATTATTTAGTTTGTACACAAGCCACATTGTATCCTAGTCATGTTAATATCATAGAGAATTGGGCTGGAGAGACGGCTCAGAGGTTAAGAGCACTGGCTGCTCTTCCAAAAGTCCTGAGTTCAAATCCCAGCAACCACATGGTGGCTCACAACCATCCGTAATGAGATCTGAAGCCCTCTTCTGCAGTGTTTGAAGACAGCTACAGTGAGTGAGTGGACTCAGAGCGAGAAGAAAAAGTGTCTGAGGACAGCTCCAGCGTACTTACAAATAATAAATAAATCTTTTAAAAGTATCATAGAGAATTAAATAGGATAAATCACTTAACACATAGTAGGGACCATATAATCCTGTCTGTTTCTAGAGGGCACAGCCATGGCATGTGATATGGCAATCACTTTTTAGTTTTATTTCATTTCATATCACCCCAAAATAGATTGTGGTGCAAAGCTTTTCATTTTCCTTCAACTATTCAATTTTTCTAAAGTAAATGTATGTAGAAGCAGCCAGTAATGCAGTATCTCTGTCTAGTTTTCAGCTCTGAGATGAAGCAGAGAAAATTATGCAACCAAGACACATAGTTCAGATTGCAATTATGATTACTATTAGCTCTAATAACAGATCATAATAGCATCTGCAAGCAGTACCAACAGAACTCAGCTTGGGCCTCATTAGTTTGGACCCCACTAATTTGTAATGTGTAGTTATTTGACTATAACTAGACCAAAGCACTCTGCCATGTGATCTCCAGGTTTAATTTTTAATGCAGTTCAGAAAAATATTTGGTAAAAGCCTGTGTATAGAACACGTGATGATAATGGGCTCTCTTGTGATAATTAAAAAGGCCAGAATTTGAAAAGTCATGTTTACCTTGATTGAAATCCTGTGAATGCCATGCTCATTTGTGGATGAACTTGGCTAACACTCAGTACTTTCAATTATTAAATGAAAAATAACTGAGTTGCTACAAGATGAATTTTTAAGCTCTGAAATTGAAATTGTGACAAAGTGTACTTACTAATTTACTGATATTCTGCTCACTGTTCTAGTCAGTAGTAGTGATGGACAAATCAGAGAATATAAACATACATATTTTGTACAGAAATAAGTTTACTGTTGTAGTTCTGATACCTTAGACTAGAAGGCAATGGTGGAAATACTTATATAGTGTGATGCAAACATAAACAGATTTTTGATAATTTCTGTCTAAAAGTCTCAGGACTTAGAAACAGAGTGATATTTGCCTTGTGTTCAAGAAGATAATGGGATTCCCACTATAAAATAAAGGCATAGTGAAGAACCTTATGTTATAAAAAATATGGCAATCCATTATGCTTAAGGTAAGGAAAAACACAAAGACAGATTTCCTAAAATAAGCCAAGGGGAGAACTTACTGAGTACATTAAAAAGTAAACCTTTCTTCTCTTTTTGGTGTTGTAGCATTTAGAATGCTTAAGTTAAAACCTCATTAGAATAGCTTTAAATTATATAAGTTGTGTTATGAAGCATCTTGTTTCTATAGCCTTTCTAGGACTGATCATGTCATTTTATTTCAATGAAACACAACCAATGGGTTTATTTGAAAACACTTATCAGTTTAGGTGCTTTATTCCTTTTAAGTAAAATTTTCTAAATACTAAATGTCAGCAAGGCATAACAGAATACAGATTATAAATTACTGAGAAAATAATGTACCATCCTGTAGATTAGCTTATTAACCTAATAAGTCTTTTCAAGGGCATGAAATATACATCTACTCTTTCTGGCACCAATGAATAGTCCCTGTTCTACATTTTTATTTTCTGAAAACATAGACTATTCTATGAGCTCTTACAAATATTCTCTGATAAGAGTAGAGTTCTTATCAAAGGTTCTCTACCATCTGCACAGCAAGATATATACCTGGAGATCCATAAATACTATTTGGATGGCAAGAAGGGAACTTAATACTAGAAATGTTTCCCAGCTCTATATGAATGTAAGTGAGCATCCTTACCAATACAACCTTCATACAATAGGATTAGAAACAGAATATATAGCATGAGGACCAAATGTATCTTGGGAAAGTTTTGTTTCCAACCATCAGGGTAAACTTTTTATGTTAGCTAGTTAACAGTTATTTTCTTCCTTATTTTCTCCAAAATTAAGCCAATCTTTAAGTCACAGATGGCGCTATGACCATCTGTAGTTCCAGGCAAGATCGAAGAACTATGTCTTGACTGCTGCAGTATATGTATAGTCAAAATCAACTATTAAATGATCCCTGACTCCATGGAGTGAGCCCAGCTGTCACAAGCAAGGCAACTCAGAGTCACAGCCAAATCTCCTCTGCTGTGGTAATGAAGTAAAATAAAAAAGATCATAGCAAAAATGGTACCATACTCACAGATTGGGGAGAGAATGTTGAATGGGAGAAATTATATGGCAAACCACTTCCTACGGTTCCTGTTGTATTTTAGGAACTAAAGTGTTATCTCAATAAATCGAAGAGAAAAGTATCTGAGTTCCTACTAAAAAGACAAGAAATGTAAGGTTCACTGAAGGTAACTATTAAACTCTTACAAATGATAATGCAAAAATATACAATTATTAAATTGTCATCTTTTACCTCAAAATTACTTGTTTTTTTTTTCCTCAATATTATTTCCAAAGCATTTTTTTCAAAGTTAAAATGGATAAGAAAAATAATTATTGGCTAAAGGAATCTCGAAGGATGATTTAAAATCTGAAATTATCTAAAGATATTTGGAATGAGAATTTCAAGAATAAGACTGTAGACCACACAGCCTTCAAACACATTCCTCAGTCTTCTTATCTATTTTAAAATTCCTCATAGATTTAGAACTGAATATATTAAGCATTTAATTACATATATAAAAGATTTATTGGGTCACAATTAAATAATTAAATATTTGGGATTAAATGATTGATACAAACTGTATCTAATAACTATTAGTAATTAAGTTAATAAATAATAAAAGTTTACACCTGATGATAATGTTGGCTTTACTTTGTTCCTGCCACCAGAATGAATATATTTTTGAAGAGACAAATTTAACAAGCAAATATCATTATAAGGAAGAGATTCTGTTCATTCATTCTATGGATGCTTATTGAGCAATTCATACTGGTTAAGTCCTCAAATATATTATAAAAATATAAATTCTATCATTGATCATATCTGAGAAACATCTCTGATGTCATGGAACTCAAACATGGAAAAACTTCAAAATGTACATTTGGCAGCTGGGAAATAAATGAAACTATATATAATTGTTAGTTGGATAATAAAGAGTGAGATAGACATAGAAGTCTACTTGTTCGGTATATGAAAAATTGATTCCTTGATGATGTGGCTTAGCAACCACAACACTGTATTTCATACCACCTCAGGAAGACAAGAAGTAGACAGTATCCAGTATATATACTTGTTATCTTGACAGAGCCTAGAATCACTGTAGAAGGTTATGCTCATGAGGGATTACTAGATTAGATTGTTTGAGGTATCACATGTAGGGGTCACTATTCCCTAGGCTATGGTCCTAAAACAGCATAGCAAGGAGGAAGTGAACTGACTATGCACATTCATTTTTCTCAATGCTTCTAGACTATGGATTCAGTATGACCACCTGTCTCAGGTATTGAGTATCAGGCCTTGATGATCACAATTGGTTGTATGTTCAAACATTGGGTCAAAATAAACGTTTCTTATGTTGTTGTCGGGTATTCTGTGACTATGATCAGTCATGTAACTAATATAATATGTTAAAGGTTTTCACAAGGAAATTGGATACTTTACATGACATCATGCCAGCTCTGACTTATTTATTTATTTATGTATGTACTTATTTATTTCTCATACATTTCATTCCAACTATATTTTCCCTCTTTTCCACTCCTCCACCATATGGCCCCTCTTCCACAGATCCACACCTCCTCCATTTGCCTTCAGAAGAGAGCAAACCTCCCAAGGATATCAAACAGATACAACATAAAATGTTACAATAAAATAGGGCATAATCCCTATTTTTAAGGCTGGACAAGGCAATGAAGTAAGAGGAATGGTGCCAAGAACAGGCAAAAGATTAGAGTCTCTCACTCTTAGAAGTCCAATAAGAACACCAAGCTAAGCACCCATAACATACATGCAGAAGACCTAGCCCCATGCAGGCTCTATGATTGTTGCTTCAGTCCCTATGAGTCCCTATGAGCCATACTGTGTTGATTCTGTGGACTGCCTTCTTTAGCCCTCTGGCTCCTACAATTCTTCCTCTTGTTCTTCCATGGGGTTCCAGAGAATAATTTTAATAGAGAACAGGATGTTTGGTAAAACCCTTAGAGTAGAGAGATTAGAGACATGGAGTTCTAGGTGAAAGGTAGGATGTAAAGAGAGATGAACAAAGAAGTGGATACCTAAGATAATAAGATAAAGGTAAGACTTTCCCACCTGCTACCAAGCTTATGTTCTATCTCATAAGCAATAAGGATATCATAAAGCTAATATAGCAATGGAATGGAGAGTATCATTCAAGGTTTTAGAAAATTTTGTTCTATAAGATTTATTGAAAATTAATGATTTGGAACAAGGATTTTAAATAATATTTGTGTTCAAAATGAAACACTTGTGTCAAGCCAGATCCTTTCAGACAAAAAAAATGAGGAAAGGTCTTAGTATAGTTGGATATTAATATAGGGTTTTTTAAAAATTAGTTTATGTAGCACTGCATTTAAAAGGATAAATGGTTCAGCTTTGCCTCATGAGATAGGATAGTCTATGGAGGTTTTCACAGGTTTTGCAGAGAAGAATGTGCATAAAATTTATAGAGTGGGAGAGTAACTTCAGGATCTTACTACAGTGATCAGTTCTCCATTGGTTCCATAAGCTTACTCTGTCCAGAAAATTTCCTAAATTTCTTCTGCTTCTACCTCATTTCGTTGAACAGGAATGCAGGCTGAATATACATAATATACCTCATACTGGTTACAAATTCACCATGCCTTTTTGAGTAAGCAGTGGTTGAAATCTGTCAGGTAGGTTTTTCTTCCTCCTTCTTCCAATGTGTTGGAAGCATGTTGTGAAATTATAATATTATAGATGATAGTTTCATTTCACTTCTTCGTACATTAGTGTGGAAAACATGGTATCTCCTGACCTCCTTTCTCACTTCAAGGTAATTAAAGAAGGGTTATTTTAACAATTTTTATCACTCCACATCCAATAATGTCAGACCTATTTAATGTGTCCCACTAGCTCCATGAATTTTTTTAAAAAATGACTTCAACAAATATAATGAAAATGGCAGCAGCCCCACTCCCTCTAAAGGAGGGTGCGGGTGACAGAAAGGCTTAGCGAGAACTGTGAGAACATTTAATGGTGACATACCATTTTTAGACCCAATTATGTAAATTCATCCAGCAATATTGTGAGTGAGGGTTGGGTGAACATTTCCCCCACTAACACCCACTCACACACACACCCTGAGATTTACAGCAATTATGCCAATTGTCCTATTTATGGTACTTGACACATTTAATGTAAGAGAGGGACAATGCATTCTATTACCTCTTATTACAATGCAGCCTGGTGATGAACGCTACAACAGTGATGGTAATTAAAATGTGTTGTGCATACTTAAATGTGAGATTCAGGGTTTGAAGAAGCGCCTATTGTCTCAGCTCTTATTTTTTTCTTTAAAGAAATACTTGGTACCTTCCTCTGCCTGTAATTACTTAGGTGGTTTAGAAAAACACCTATATTACCTCAGTTGTATCATTCTTTATTTCATTTTGCTGTTCGATGTGAGACCTCTGTGTGCCCTAAAAAATTCTATCTTTAGCTCTTGTGGCTGGCAGTTCTTCATGCAGAGGCCCCTGAACTCTAGCATCTACCAAAGTCATTAGACTTAAATTGCCATAGAAACACGAGAGAATAATGTTAACTTTCTGAATGTCAATTTGCTTTCTTCCCATTTCAATATATCTTTTACTTGATAAATCAGCTGCCTTGCAATTCTGTTGGACAGAAAGTGATCTTGAAAACTTTTAAATTATTCACTTAAACTTTGTGTCTCTAAAAATCTAGAAGAATGTTGAATTGTGGTAACACAGTATGCAATGATGGGTTAGACACAAGAAAACCAGAATAGAGTTAATATACATAATAACATATAAAATAGATATTTGGATATAAGATAAACACATAAGAGACAACCATGAACATGACATTTTAAAGTAAATGATAAATATGAACCTAAAGAAATTTTTGCACTTTAAAGCTGTGCTATGAATAAAATTCAGTACTTTTTTAAATGAGAAAAAGAAAGCTTAATTTTACCAAGGCTACAGTCATAATGTTATTAAATGAATAATTAATTAAAACCAATATGTAAATATTTGGACCAAGACTGTTGCTTCAAATATGTGCTTATAATTTTTAAGCTGCTTTTCCCTTGTCTTTAGTAAACTACACAAGCCTCCATCCACAACCTCCACAGCCACTTACTTTCATGCTTGTATTGTATCTGCTATTTGATTTCACAGATAATCACTACAAATAGAAGTGACTTTCTTTCAGCTATAACCTCACTATTGTCAAATCTATATACTTGGAGAGAGTATTTGGCTCTCCCATCTAAGCTGATGTTGAAAAAGAAACTTTAGATTCTTGTCAGTGTTTCTTTCCCAGACTGTTGTCAACACTACTGGTTTTCCAGGGGTTCATCTAGTCAAGCCCACTTAAAAAATATTTTCTGGTACGTTATGGTTTTAATTTTGCTCCCCCTTTCTCAACTATTACAAGTTCTTGAAATATTTACTGAAAAACAAATCCAGGTAACATAATCTCTTTTCTCTAATCCATCAATATTGTATTCTCCTGAAGTACTCCAATACATTGTGACCATTAAACCTACTTTAAGAATGACAATGTATGACATCCAAGTATTATGTATCCTCTGGTAACTTTTTTCAGTGCTGGAATCCAAGCTACTAGTGTATGGCCTAACATATGGATTGCAAATACTTGATGAATGGATACATCTATGTATGACAGAGATGGAGAGTTTGCTTAGTAATTAAGAGCATTTGAAGCTCTTTCAGAAGACCCACATTTGGTTTCTAGCACAAATGTTGGAAGAAGCACAAACCTCTATAATGCCATATTCCAGGGATAAGGAATGCTGTTTTAGCTTTCTCTAGCACCCAAACACATATGGCATATATTCACATTGATAAACACAAATACATATAAGAAAAACATAAAATAATTTTTTGAAAGAAATCTATGTAAGGCAGATTCAGATGCAAGCTCATTCCTTCTCCATTATAAAAACTTTAATGTACTTTAAACATTTTATGAGCTTTGAAATAGAGATGCCAACAATGACCTACTACCCATGTGGAAAATCTTAAAGTGAACTAAGACGTGTGCGATTGGCAGCAAGAAGATGCTTTGTTGTTACAGCTCTTAAATCCTGCATTACATGGTATTTGTAACAAGGCTGATTAATGAACTGGGAGAATTCTCAGTGTGTTTCATATGCTTAAAAAGTTTGCATTGAGGATTAAACAACAAATTACAGACAAGTGTTGCTGGTTTATTTGAGGTTGGAATTTCTTGATGAGCCTGGGACCTCCCAAATATAACTGTTGAACACATTGAGCAGGCAAGTGTCTCAAAGGTATGACAATGGAAACTTTGCTGCATCATTATCTTATGTGATTGCTAAACCTAGAAAAATAAAGCACATCGCTCATTATGATATCCTAAGGGTGCAGTGTGGAAAGGAAGCAAGTAATTCATTGCAAACGGGTGATGACTGCTAACCCAAGACTTGCTCATTTAGCAGCCTAGAAAGAGCATTCTGTCAGCAAACCATGTCATCAATGGCTTCATAGAAATCCCCTCTTCTTTAATTAGTGGACCTCATGTGGCACTTTTCAGAGGTCAAATGGTGTGAGCCGAGCCTTTGATTGGTGATTTCATTGTCTCTGTAAAGGCAGCCTAAAATATCAGTGCTCAGTTTTGTTAAATACTAACTTATTTACATCCCCCTTGCCAGTATTTCATTGTTAGGGGCTTTATAATGATACTGATGGGCCTGATCCATTTATTAAAAGATTGTTGCTGTCTACCTGCAACAATATCACAGCCCAGGAATAAAGTTGTACAAGTATGCATATAACACTGAACCCAGACAAGGATGCTTATATTGAGAACATGAGTCTCCCCTTAGTGACAATATTGAATTATTTTTATTTTAAAAACAATTTTATTAATTGTATGTGTGTATATATAAAGTGCTGCACGTAGCATGGTATGCAAGTGGAAGTCAGAGAACAGCTTCCAGGACCAGTCTTTCCTTCCACTGTGGGTTCTGAAGACCACACTTCAACCTACTTTGCTTTTCCTTGCTAGATATAGACATCTTTATTGTGTTTTAATGTTAGTTTCATAAATTTTATTATTGAATGTTTTCTTTATTTATATTTCAAAAGTTATCCCCTTTCCTGGTTACCTCACCCCAAGACCCCCAATCTCATCTCCCACCCCCTGTTTCTATGAGAGTGTTCCCGAGCCCACCAACCCACTTCTGCCTCCCCACCCTCAAATTCCCCTACACTGGGGCATGCATCCAGCCTTCACAGGACCAAAGGCTTCTCCTCCCATTGATGCTTGACAAGGCCATCCTATGCTACATGTGCAGCTGGAGCCATGGGTCTGTTTGGTTGGTGGTTTAGTCCCTGGGAGCTCTGTGGGGTCTGGTTGTTTGATATTGTTGTTTTATGGGGTTGCAAACCCTTCCTTCTCCTTCAGTCCATTAGGGACCCCCTGCTCAGCCCAATGGTTATCTATCTCTGTATTTGTCATGCTCTGTCAGAGCCTCTCAGGAGACAACTATAACAGGCTTTTTTCAGCAATGCACTTCTTGGCATCTACAATAGTGTCTGGGTTTGCTGACTGTATACAGGATTGATCTCCAGGTGGGGCAGTCTCTGGATGGCCTTTCCTTCAATCTCTGCTCTACATTTTGTCCCTAAACTTTGTCTCCATATTTGATCTCTTGAGTATTTTGTTCCACATTCTAAGAAGGACCAAAGCACCCACTCTTTGGTCTTCCTTCTTGAGCTTCATTTGTTCTCTGAATTGTATATTGGGTATACCAAGCTTTAGGGTTAATATCCACTTATGAGTAAGTGAAATGTAATGAGGTCCTATTTGTTGATTCTTGCTCTTAGAGCATAAGCCATTGGTGTTCTCTTCAGGAAATTCTCCCTTGTACCATGTGTCCAAGGTTCTTCTTCACTTTCTCCTCTATAAGTTTCAATGTATCTGATTTTATGTGGAAGTCCATGATCTACTTTGGCTTGAGCTTTGTGCAAGGATGTATGAATGGGTCAATTTACATTTTTCTACCTGCTAGCCTCTAGTTGAACCAGCATCATTTCTTGAAAATGCTGTCTTTTTTCCACTGGATGGTTTTAGCTCCTTTGTCAAATATCAAGTGACCATAGGTTTGTGGGTTCATTTCTGGGTCTTCAATTATATTTCATTGATCTTCCTGCCTGTCACTGTACCAATACCAGACAGTTTCTATTACTATTGCTCTGTAATGCAGCTTTATGTCAATAATGGTAATTCCCTCAGAAGTTCTTTTGTCTATGAGAATAATTTTCCCTATACTGGTTTTTTTTTTTTTTTTCGTTATTCCAAATGAATTTGAGATTTGTTTTTCTAACTATGAAGAATTGATTTGGAATTTTGGTGGGGATTGCATTGAATCTGTAGATTGGTTTCAGCAAGTTGGCCATTTTTACTATATTAATCCTGCCAATTCATGACCATTCCCATGATCATTCCTTCCACTTTCTGATATCTTATTCAATTTCTTTCTTCAGAGACATGAAGTTCTTGTAATACAGATCTTTCACTTGCTTGGTTAGAGTCACATCAAGGTATTTAACATTATTTGTATCAGTAGTGAAAGGGGTCTTTTCCCTAATTTCTTTCTTTGCCTGTTTATCCTTTGAGTGGAGGAAGGCTACTGATTTGTTTAAGTTTATATCCATCCACTTCACTGAAGTTATCAGATTTAATAGTTTTATGGTGTAATTTTTGGGGTCACTTATGTATACAATAACATTATCTGCCAATAGTGATGGTTTGACTTCTTCCTTTCCAATTTGTATCCTTTTGAACTACTTTTGTCTAATTTCTATGGCTAGAACAAAGTACTATATTGAATAGATAGGGAGAGAGTGGGCAGTCTTGTTTAATCCCTGATTTTAGTGGGGTTGCTTCATGTTTCTCTCCATTTAGTTTGATGTTTGCTAATGGTGTGCTGTATATTGCTTTTACTATGTTTAGGTATGGGTTTGAATCCCTGATCTTTCCAAGACCTTTATCGTGAAAAGGTGGTGAATTTTGTCAAAAGTATTTTCAGCATCTAATGAAATAATCATGGTTTGTTTTTCTTTGAATTTGTTTATGTAGTGGATTACATAAATGGATTTGTGAATACTGAACCATTCCTGTATCCCTGGGATGAAACCTACTTGATCATGGTGAATGATCGTTTTGATGTGTTCTTGATTTTGTTTGTGAGAATTTTATTTAGTATTTTTGCATCATGTTCATTAGGGAAATTGGTATGAAGTTCTCTTTTTTCTGTATAAGCCTAATGTGGCTTCATAGAACAAATTGGGTAGTGTTCCTTCTGTTTCTATTTTGTGGAATACTTTGAAGAGTATTGGTATTAGGTCTTCTTTGAAGGTCTGATAGAATTCTCCACTAAATCCATCTGGTCCTCGGACTTTTTTGGTTGGGAGACTTTTAATGACTGCTTCTATTTCTTTAGGGGTTATGAAAAGGTCTAGATAGTTTATATGATCCTGATTTAACTTTGGCACCTAATATCTGTTAGAAAATTGTCCATTTCATCCAGATTTTCTAAATTTTTTGAGTATAGGCTTTTGTAGTAGGATCTGATGGATTTTTTTTTATTTCCTCAGTTTTTGTTTGTTTTTCTCCCTTTTCATTTCTGAATTTGTTAATTTCAATACTGTTTCTGTGCCCTCTGGTTAGACTGGCTAAGAGTTGATCTATCCTGTTGATTTTCTCAAATGTCCAGCTCCTGGTTATATTGATTCTTTGTGTAGTTTTCTCTGTTTCTATTTGGTTGATTTCAGCCCTGGGTATATCTGCTTCTTTTTGTTCTAGAGATTTCAGGTGTGCTGTCAAGCTGTTAGTGTATGCTAACTCCAGTTTCTTTTTGGAGTCACTTAGAGCTATGAGTTTTCCTTTTAGCACTGCTTTCATTGTTTCCCATACATTTTAATATGCTGTGCCTTCCTTTTCATTAAATTCTAAAAAGTCTTTCTTTATTTCTGCCTTAACCAAGTTATCATTGAGCATAGCGTTGTTTAGCTTTCATGTGTATGTGGGCTTTCTGTTGTTTTTCTTGTTATTAAAGACCAGCCTTAGTCTGTGGTGATCTGATAGGATGCATGGGATTATTACAATCTTCTTGAATCTGTTGAGGCATATTTTGTGTCTGATTATGTGGTCAATTTTGGAGAACGTATCATGAGGTACTGAGAAGAAGGTATATTCTTTTGATTTAGGATGAAATGTTGTATAGATTTCTGGTAAATCCATTTGGTTCATAACTTCAGTTAATTTCACTTTGTCTCTGTTTTATTTCTGTTTGGATGATCTGTCAGTCCATTTATTATAGTAGAGTGTTGAATTCTCCCACTATTAATGAGTGAGGAGCAAGATGAGCTTTGAGCTTTAGTAAAGTTTTTTTTTTTTTTTTTTGAATGTGGGTACCTTTGCATTTGGAGCAGAAATGTTCAGAATTGAGTGTCCATCTTGGTAGATTTTTTTCCTTTGATAAGTATAAAGTGTCCTTCCTTATCTTTTAAAATAACTTTTGGTTGAAAATCAACTTTATTTGCTATTACAATGGCTACTACAGCTTGTTTCTTGGGACCATTTGCTTAGAAAATTGTTTTCCAGCCTTTTACTCTGAAGTAGTGTTTGTCTTTGTCACAGAAGTGTGTTTCCTGTATGCAGCAAAATGCTGTGTCCTATTTACATATCCAGTCTGTTAGTCTATGTCTTTTTATTGAGGAATTGAGTCCTTTGATGTTAAAAGCTATTAAGAAACAGTTCTTGCTGCTTCCTGTTCTTTTTCTTATTAGAGGTGGAATTTTGTTTGTGTGGCCATCTTCTTTTGGGTTTCTTGAAAGAAGATTACTTTTTTGCTTTTGTCATTGCATAGTTTCCATCCTTGTGTTGGTGTTTTCCATTTATTACTCTTTGTAGTGTTAGGTCTATGGAAAGATATTGTGTAAATTTGGTTTTGTCTCAGAATATTTTGCTTTTTTCCATCTATAATAATTGAGAGTTTTGCTGGGAATAATAGCTTGGGCTGACATTTGTGTTCTCACAGGGTCGGTATGAAATCTTCCCAGGATCTTCTAGGTTTGATAGTATCTGGTAGGAAGTATAGTGTAAGTCTGATAGGTCTGCCTTTTTATGTTTCTTGATATTTTCCCTTACTGCCTTTAGTATTCTTTCCTTATTTTGTTCATTTGGTGTTTTGAATATTGTGTGACAGGAGGAATTTCTTTTCTGGTCCAGTTTATTTGGAGTTCTGTAGGCTTCTTGTATGGTCATGGGCATCTCTTTTTTTTAGGTTAGGGAAGTTTTCTTCTATAATTTTGTTGAAGATATTTTCTGGTCCTTTACTTTGGGTATCTTGACTCTCTTCTATTCTTGTTATCCTTAAGTTTCATCTTCTTATTGTGTCCTCAATTTCCTCCATGTTTTGGGTTAGGAGCCATTTGCTTTTTGCATTTCTTTGACTGGTGTGTCAATGTTTTATGGTATCTTCTGCACCTGAGATTCTCTCTTCTATCTCTTGTATTCTGTTGGTGATGCTTGCTTCTATGACTCCTGATCTCCTTCCTAGGTTTTCTACCTCTAGGGGCTTCTTTTGTGATTTATTTATTGTTTCTATTTCCTTATTTAGACCCTGGATTATTTTTTTGAATTCCTTCACTTGTTTGGTTGTATTTTTCTGTAATTCTTTAAGGTATTTTGTGTTTCTTCTTTAAGGGCTTCTAGCTGTTTACCTGTGTTCTCTTGTACTTTTTTAAGGGAGTTATTTACATCCTTCTTAAAGTCTTCTATCATCATCATGAGAAGTAATTTTATATCTGAATCTTGCTTTTCTGGTGTGATGGTGTATTTAGGGCTTGTTATGGTGAGAGAACTTGGTTCTGATGATGCCCCGTAACCTTGATTTCTATTGCTTATGTTCTTTCACTTGCCTCTGGCTATCTGGTTATATCTAGTGCTACCTGCGGTCTCTGTATCTGATTGGAGCCTATTTGTCCTATAATCCTGGTTGTGTCAGAACTCCTCAGAGTCCAGCTGTCTCTGTGATTCTGGGATCCTGTGATCCTGAGATCCTGGGTATATCAAAGCTCCCGAGAGTCAAGCTGCCTATGGGATCTTAAGATTCTGGTGTGACCAAGCTCTTGAGATTCTATGATCCTGTGTGTGTGTTAGAGCACCTGGGAGTCGAGCTTCCTCTGGGTGTTGTTGGACTGTGTGCAGTGCTAGTGCCCAAGTTCTTCTCAGAGTAAGGTCTCAGATCAGAGGGAACTCATGCCACTGGCTTGGCAGTGTTCCTGCATCCCTGGATCCTGCTGGTTCCAGTTACTCCCTGGTGTTGGGGATGATGTTGTGGCCTCCTCACCTATGATCTTATGATCCTGGGTGTGTTAGAGCACTTTGGAGTTGAGCTTCCTCTAGGTGTTGTGAGAGTGGGTGTGGAACTAGCACCCAAGTTCTACTCAGGGTACAGGCTCAGACCAAAGGAAACTCTTGCCACTGGCTGGGCAGGATTCTTGCATCCCTTGATCCTGTTGGTCCATGTTACTCCCGGGTGTTGGGGAAGATGTTGTGGGCTCCTCACCTATGATCCTGAGATCCAGGGTATGTTAGAACACCTGGGAGTCAAGCTTCCTCTCCATGTTGTGGGAGTGGGTGCATAGCTAGCACCCAAGTCTGCCCAGGGATACAGACTCAGCTATTTTCAAATTTTTATTGTATTTATTTACATATTTAGTGTGGGTGACATACATGAAGAGGTCAGAGGAGACTGGAGTGTATGACTTCTTTCTTTTCAAATTATGGGTCCTTAGGATTTAGTTCAGGTTATCAGAGTGGAAACAAGTGTCTTTACCACTGAGGAAGTCGTTAGCAACTTAAACATTGACAATGTATATTTGTCGTGTCCGTATACATATATTCATACAAGTACAAACTGTAAATTCGACACATTGTATGCATATTCTCTTTAAGCGTAGTTTAAGCATGCACTTATGTCAATGAATACACACACATACAACACATACACACACACACACACAAATATCAAAATATCTGAAGCAAATATTCTGTACCTACTGGCATAGAGAACCTGAGATGTATGATATCCACATTTACAAATGTCAAAAATAACTTCAAAAACTCATGCATAAGCACATTTAATTAACAGGTAATCTATAATTAATTTAAAATATATACATGTGCACATGGATGCATGCATATATAGTGAAAGAAAATACTAACTTCATAACTAGAGCTGTCTTTACAGTAGTTTGACTTCTTTGTAATGGAAGATCCTTCTATTTATCCTGATTGGCACATGGATGGATCTGTAATATACAACATATAAGTGTATTTTAACTATATTTAAATTATATCTTATCGTTGTATTTCAAGCATATCATCTGACAAAGAATAAAAAACAATAAGTAGTTGATAGTGACAGAGAAATAGAAGGGGAAATAGTTGAAGAAATAGAAATTAAGAGAATATAATGGCAAAATTCTGCATTTTCATAATTGCTGTGGGAAAAGAAAGGTAAGAAGAAATGGGGTGCCCTAGACAGAAAATATAATGTGTTGAGCTTTAGTGCCCTAAAAGAGCAAGGTGCTGATTATTTTCTCACACAGGTATTGCATACATAAACGTATTTTAATAGTTAAGTCCAAAGCTGCTGTGTATTCCCTACTTAGGATGTCATTTTTAAAAACTATAACCATACTTATTATTCTTAATAATATTTCTTTAAAGAGAGTAAACAGGGAGACACTTAGAGAATCCCAGTGACCAAATACACTAGCAATCTGTTGCTGTGTAACAGGCTGCCCCTCAATCCAGTGCTTGCTTTATTTATTTATTTATTTATTTATTTATTTATTTATTTATTGTGTATGTATCTATCTTAAAATTTATTGTGGTGCTATTAGAGGAAAAGGTTTCTGGGGGACTTCAATAATTGAAAAATCTTGAACACTGTTATAAATAAATCTCTTGGTCATATGCATTTCCCCTTACTACCAATTGTTATGCTGAGTAAAATATATGGCATTTTGGTATCTGGAAATTTTATAAGAACAGAATGTTTCTAGGATAATAATCTCAAAGTAAGATGACACTTATTGGTACTAAAGACACAGTACAAGACTTTTCCCCACTTTCTCTTCTATTAGATTCAGTGTATCTGGTTTTATGTGAAGGTCCTTGATCCACTTGGACTTGAGCTTTGTACAGGGAGATAGGAATGGATCAATTTGCAATCTTCTACATGTAGACCACCAGTTGAACCAGCACCATTTGTTGAAGATGCTGTCTTTTTGCCACTGGATTGTTTTAGCTCCTTTGTCAAAGATCAAGTGACCATAAGTGTGTGGGTTCATTTCTGGGTCTTCGATTCTATTCCATTGATCTACCTACCTGTAACTGTACCAATACCATGCAGTTTTTATCACTACTGCTCTGTAGTACAGCTTGAAGTCAGGGATGCTGATTCCCCCAGAAGTCCTTTTATTGTTGAGAATAGTTTTTGCTATCCTGGGTTTTTTTGTTATTCCATGTGAATCTGAGAATTGCTCTTTCTACTTCTATGAAGATTTGAGTTGGGATTTTGATGGGGATTGCATTGAATCTGTAGATTGCTTTCAGCAGGATGGCCATTTTAACTATATTAATCCTGCCAATCCGTGAGCATGGAAGATCTTTCCAACTTCTGAGGTCTTCGCTTTCTTTCTTCAGAGACTTGAAGTTCTTGTCATATAGATCTTTCACTTGTTTGGTTAGAGTCACACCAAGATATTTTATATTGTTTGTGACAATTGTGAAGGGTGTTATTCCCTAATTTCTGGAGGGACCCATGGTGCTGGCCACATATGCAGCAGAGGGGGGTTTTGTTAGCCATCAGGTGGAGGAGAGGCCCTTGGGCCTAAGAGTGTTAGATCCACCAGTAGAGGAGAATGCCAAGGAGGGAAGACGAGAGTGGGTTGGTGGGTGGGTGGGCGAATACCCCTATAGTGGCAGGGGGAGGAGGGAAGAAATGGGGAGGTCTGGAAAGAGGCAAACATTTGAAATGTAAATTTAAAAAAAAGACAGAATGTAATATCCAAGATACTAATAACCTTAGAAACTGACACCAAGTTAAGAATTCAATCAACATTCACTCAGTGCTTTGTTAATTCTCTGTGTTGAGATGTTTGACTGAGTGGCTTGCCCTGCCATTACTCATACAGCTGTACTCAGTCTTGTTGGAAGTTTCAAGCTGTGTATACTTACTTATGTGACAGCTGTGCACTCTCAGCTGAATCTCTGTATCTTTTCCCTGATTTCTAGAATGCCACTGTAGATTTAACACCTGATCCTCCTTCAGAATGGCTGGTTTGTGACTTTATATTTTTCCAAAAATGTCATAATCCCAGTCAATATGCAAAGGGTAAAAAAGGAAACTGACTGCAAATCTAAATATACACAACACATCTTGCTGATACTTGGACTCTGAAATCTTGGCCTTTTGAACATGTATGTGTGAGATTCCATTCATACTTAATGTATTTGTGATTTAAAAGGATTCCTGATAAGGAATAAAGATTGCCTTTGTCTCCTAAAAGTGGATGTAAGTTCGACTGATTCACTGTGCCTTTGTAATAATGTAATATCTAAGGTATATACATTCATGCATACACACACACACACACACACACACACATGTATTTGTCACTAGAACAGGTGTCAATTAGAAGCCAAGGAATCATTTATCATAAATCTCAAGGGAACCTTAAACAATAATTAAGTCTGTACTCTAGAGGCCACAATTAGTGTGAACAAAATGTTCATGCCATTTCAAAAATGTGCACTATGTGAGAGAGTGTACAATTATGTGCATGCACACTCATATGTTTTACTATAGATTAAAATAACTATGAAAAGATAAATTACCTTAATCAATTTTTATACTATTTTGTATTTATATGCTTTGCAAATGAGCAAATAAAGCATCTATTTACTATTTTATACTCCTATTTTTCTGCTATTATAACTAATTTCCCTTCATAAATAAACACACATAAATTTCATCATGTGAAATATATAAACTTTATAATGATTTCTACATTCTTTTGATTTAAATTGATATTGCTACCAGTATGGATATCTCTAAATCATTATCAGATCAGGGATCTTCACGATAATGAAATTGTCATTGTCCCTGCTCTTATGATCATTGAGGGGATTAACTGAGCAACCAACATTAGCCACATTCTTTATAATCACTACCTCCAGGGTTCACACAACTCTCGAGGATAGTTCTATCTAACATGTACTTAATGAAGATAAAGTCTAAATCACAGAAGATCTTTCTTAATATTCTATCCCTATTAAATAATGAAGGGAAACTTCAGTTTCACTGTCTATACTGTGATTATTGGCCTCACTTCATCCTGAGGATTCATTAGCAGTTAATGAGTACAAATGGAGGCAAGATATTATCTTTAGTGGTATAACCACTGGTTAGTTGCCAGTGCTTCACTAAATACTATCTCATGCATGCGCCTCTAAGTAACCATAAGTAGGTTCATTATTAAATATACACAGAGGAGAAAAGATAGAGACACAGAATACAGACAGACAGACTAATCTACAAACAAACAGAGACAGAAAGGATGAGTGAAAAGAAGAGGGAATAACAGAGGAATCGAGAATTTGAAGAAAGTAGAAGGAAAGAATTTGAATTTATTGGAAAGAAAAAAGTTTCATTTAGAGGGAGAAAGGGAGAAGAGGTGGTAAGGTGTTTATGGCCAACATATATCATGCACATAGGTAAAACAATAAACATAACAAAATAACAAGTAACAAAATGTATAAAGATAGGATCCACATCAAAATTAATTTTTGAATTTCAAACTTGTTATTATAGCTGGCATATATTCCATTATATATACCAATGGATTTAAGTAACATCATTTTATATATCTTATGTAACATGTTCAAATATGCAATAATAACTGGAAATTTTACTCACCACATTTTATAATAAGATATTGGTCCATGATAACTTACCATGTTGAATATGACAATTATTATTGCATATTACACTTGATTTTCTCTTAGTTCTGGAAGGGTGTGCTCTTTGTTCTTGTACTGCTAGACAAAGAATATAGTGGTGTAGATTCCAGGACTAGAAAACAAGATAATTAAAAGTCTAAGACACTTGTGTTGCATCCTGACTTTTCTGGTAAACTCACTTATCCATATTAGAACATAAAATTTTTGAAGATGGGTTTTATAATAGTCTTAGCTTCTTAGGTTGCATACATATTGAGCAAGAAAACATGCCTAAAACAATACTATTAAGCACTTAGAATATGCTCGTGTACTGTGGTTCAACTCCAGTGGGAATATGTGGGAAATACAATGAAGTTCTGGGTCACATGAGGCTTGCATTCTGTAGTACAGCACACAGTGTACAGTACCAGTAGAGTAAGTCTAGATGAAAAAGCTCTCTGTTGCATTCAGACTAACTCCAATCTTACTCTTTCACTATATACTACAACTGCTATGTCTCCAAAGGCCATCATAAAATATAAAGCTAATCACATCTCTCCTAGTTAGATTCCTTCAAAACCACTGTTTCTGGATGGGTGTACTGACTCACACATGCTTTCTCTGTAACCACAGAGTCTTAAAACAAACAAAAATTCTAAACCAGCCTTTGCTACATAGTGTAACCATGTTTCAAGAAAAAAGTAATAAAAAATACAAACAGACAACTGTAAAGCACATTTTTTAGCAGTGTTACATTTGCTCTATAATTAGCAACTTCAGTCTCTTTTCTCTATATATACCATTTAATAACAAATAGCATGACTGCTTTTAATATTTGCTGCAGCACTTAACAGTGTAGAACATAACAGAGAATAAACTAAGGAAAATTCATTCAGTAATAGACTTAAAAGGTAAGGGGATAAAAATTATTTATATTATGGAGAGAGGTTTCTCAATTTTTTCTTCATAAATGAATTTTTTTACAAAACACACGGTCCCATGTTTCAGAATGTGTACAAATTTCAATGTAACACTAAAAATAGGTCAAGTCAAATGGCAGTAGACCAAAATAAAAGGATCTGGATGGTAGCAATACAGAATAACACACATCTATGGCTAATCTCATCATCATTTGTTTTATTTAATTAGGGAACACAGGCAGAAATTATCCTCCTGCAGTACTGATGAGACCTTTAGTACAATAGTAATAAAAAACTTATAGAAAGCATTTAACCACCTCTCATATCAGGTTTGAGAAGACTGTTATAAGGTGGCTCACAGCTGTATATTGCTTTTATTATGTTTAGGTATAGGCCTTTGAATTCCTAATTTCTCTAATACTTTTAACATGAATGGGTATTGTATTTTGTCAAACACTTTTTTAGCATCTGATGAGATGATCATGTGATTTTTTTTCCTTTGAGTTGTTTATGTATTCTATTATTTTAATGAATTTTCCTATATTGAACCAACCTTGCATCCCTGGGATGAAGCTGACTTGATCATGGTGAACGATGGTTTTGGTTGTTTTTTTTTTTTTGTTTTTTTGTTTTTTGTTTTTTTGATTAGGTTTGCTAGAATGGTATTGAGTATTTTTGCATTGATATTCCTAAGCAAAATTGGCCTGAAGTTCACAGCAAGGAATGTCTTGAATCCTAGCACTAAAAAGGCAAAGACAGGGTTTGATGCTTGCCCATGAGATGGGTCTCAAGTTGGACCTTTTATTGGTTGGTCATTCTCTCAGCCTCTGTTACATCCCCAGTTTCCACATTTCTTGTACACAGAATAACTTTTGGGTGGAAGGTTTTGGAAGTGAGTTGGTGTTCCTATTACTCCGCAGGGGTTCCTGCCTGGCTATTGGATGTGGCCTCAGAGGAGAAAGGGAGGAGGAATGGGAGATGGATTGTGGAAGGGGTTGACTGGAGGGAGCAGTGAACAGGATATAATGTGAATAAATGAAAAAAATTAAATGAATGAATGAACAAAAAATATATATATAGGAGATAAACACAGGAGGATCTCCAAGTTCAAGGTCAGTCAGTACTACATACTATGACCCTGTATGACAATACACAAAATAAAAAGATGGTTCTTTCATTTTAGTAAGAAATGAATCAACAGCAGCATAAATAGGTAAATTTGAATGCTGAATGAGATTTATTGCACTATGAAGAAGTACATTTGAAAGAAATGGGAAGAGAGAGGATTTGTAATTAATGTTATAGCAATTAGTGTGTCTAATTTAGAATTTCCATCAGTAGATTTTCTGAATTGGTCTTCAGCATATGAATTGAGAGGAATATTTCTGGCTGATGTTTGTGAATATGTTTATATAACTTTATGTCTGACAGTTTCTGTGTGTGATCTGAGAATATGTAAAACACATGAATCAGGTGTTAAACTTTTATGAGCAGAGATGTTTGGGATATGTGGTATACATAAATATAGTAAAGCCATACTAAATATATGAATGTATGTTTCCAAATATGGCTATGATTTGACTCTGTTAACATCAGTTTTAATTCAAACAAAAAATATTAGGAAACTTAAATAGGAAGCAAATAGACTACTTCATTTCCCCTTTCTACCAAAGCATTTCTTCTATTATATCTTATTCGTGTTTTAACTTCTTTTCACAACAACCAGAAAATAAACAGACAGACGTGTGTGGTTGATGTAATATCTCCTGCTGTTTATGAACCTCCAAACAATATATACAAGATATAAGAAAAGCATACTCCTTTTTAGATATTATCAAAATAGTGCTTTCTAGCTTTGGGGGACATTTGTACATTAAAATCTTTTGATCTATATCCTCCTATATTACTGATTAGGATAAAAATTTTAATTAAACATAAATAAATGTGTTTCCATTGTGGCTTGGGAAATAAAGCATTAATAGCACAGTGACTGGGACTCAGAATGTTAAATAGCAGAAAATGAAAGACTCAGCCCGTTTTGTATCCATTGGTCCTGCTCAGCAGAATGCAAATCAGGAAGGTACTTAATCTCAAGCATTGCTTTTAATTTTACTTTTGATGTGTACGCCTTTATAGTTCCAGATGCATTTGCAAAATTAAAAGTATAATTTATCTCCAAAAGCAGTAATCTGTCAGTGTGGTGACTTAGTTTTCACAAATAGCTGGCACTAAACAATGTTCATTCACTGCTGGGTCTGTTCTCAGGAAGAGTAGTGGAACAATGTCCTGTTTTGGTGAAAACTGATGTAAGTCAGTTCTTATGCCTCCTCCAAATATACAAGTGATTGAACCAGACATGTCATTCTTTCACCCTTTACCACCAGCTGTTTGAAAACATAAACTACAAGGAACGTCTGTTAGCACTGTCACTGGAAGACCCGGAGTCAGGCTATGTTTTCTCCATCTATAGAAAAGAAGTCTTCCCCTAAGCTCTGAAAACAAAATGTAAAAGCAAAGTCATGGTTGGTTTTGAGGAGGCCTACCTAGAGTAAGATATGTATGAGGTCTCTAAGACACAGGAGCAACATATGCCCTCATTTTGAAGAGAAGATATAAATACAAGATGAAAGCTAAGAACAGAGAATGCACACAAGTTGGGACCATACTGTAGAAGATACAGATGAAGTAATAATTTCCTTTCAATGGCTTTCTCCATAATCTGCCTTTATATCACCTAGATCTTTCGAGAATAAAGTGATGTAGTGATGAGTACATTGCACTCATATATAAACTATAATTTTATTCATATTTGTGTATATATTATTATTACTTTATATTTATAAAGATTCCTATCACTCACTGGGGAAAGAGGCTAGATGTATCTAAGGCATTAAAAGAACTTGAGAAAACACTAATCTTGGAAAATAGACCAACTGATTAATATCTATTAGTTGTTTCTCATGTAGTTTTTATTAAATCAAGAACTAATCTTAGAGTGAGTGTGCTTATGAATTAAAGCCTACCATAGGGAACTTTTACTTTATGAAATGATAGATAGAGCTTGGTACATGTTTGAACTTCCAAGTTTTCTTAGGAGAAAGGCATTTATATTAGTTGAGAATTAACTCAGCTTAATCTGGTCACACTTAAGATCACAGGACAAATTCTCATTTAATGTACAATTACCTGTTATTATTGATGCCAGTTTATTACTCTTAAAATAAAAATTTATAAAACAAATGTTGATAGAAGAACCTAAGAATTCAGGAACCCAACTGAGGAAGAAACTACTGAGATTATTTTATGAGTTTAAGTCATCTGATTTCTTCTTTCTCTACTTTAATTGTCCTTGCTTCCATTTAATATGAATCTGTTTATTTCTTTGCTTGTTTATACAATTACAAATTTTGTAGAACTGAACAGGAGGTCAGAACTCACACAACTTTGTTATCAACTTCTGATACAGTATATCTAGTTTGAACTTCTTGTTTTTTAATATCAACTAGGTACTTTATTTTATTTGACTTGAATTATTTTTTAATTATTACTCTTTTACTTAAATACAATGCTTCAAAATATTACATTGAAGATCTAATAGAATTACAAATACAAATTTCAAATAATAATATAGAAGATAATTAACATTGCATGTCCTTAGTTACTTTAACTTAAAAGTTCAGAAACATTTTAAGAACATTCAACATGGCTAAAGACAATAGAATTTTTCATATCACACATTTGAAAATTGCTCAGATTAAAATTATATTGCTATGTCAATTATGCCTAAATCAAATTATAAAGTTACATTAATATTAATTTTACAGTAAAATAAAAAATATAGCTTAGGTAATTTTTAATGGTGAAAATAAAACAAGAAAAATATTGAAATAAATAAAGCCTCAGTTATTATTTTAAGCGAGTTACTATTTTAAGCCAGGTGAATTTCATGTTTTTTTCTAAAAATAAAACATAGAAATGTACATTTAAAATAATGACTTCCTTTATATATTCTTTTTGCTTCTACTTGTTTGATTTTTAGCCCTGAGTTTGATTATATCCTGCCTTCTATGCTTCTTGAGTGTATTTGTTTCTTTTTGTTCTGGAGCTTTCAGGTGTGTTAAGCTGCTAATGTACGCTCTCTCCAGTTTCCTTTTGGAGACACTCGGAGCTATGAATTTTCCTCTTAGCACTGTTTTCATTGTGTCCCATAAGTTTGGGTATTCTGTGCCTTCATTTTCATTACATTCTAAAAAATCTTTAATTTCTTTATTTCTTTCTTAACCAAGTTATCATTGAATAGGGCATTATACAGCTTCCATATGTATATTCTGAACATCTTCAATAATGACAAAATCAGTGCTCTTGCATTTGGAGCATAGATGTTCAGAATTGAGAGTTCTTCTTGGTAGATTTTTCCTTTGATGAGTATGACATGTCCTTCCTTTTCCTTTTTAATAGTTTTTGGTTGAAAGTTGATTTTATGCAATATTAGAATGGCTACTCCAGCTTGCTTCTTAGGACCATTTGGTTGGAAAAATTTCCAGCCCTTTACTCTGAGGTAGTAACTGTCTTTGACACTAAGGTGTGTTTCCTGTATGGAGCAAAATTCTGAGTCCTGTTAAAGTATCAAGTTTGTTAGTCTATGTTTTTATATTGGGGAATTGAGTCCGTTGATGTTAAGAGACATTAAGGAAGGAATAGTGATTGTTGCTTCCTGTTATTTTTTATGTTATTTTTATGTTTGTGTGGCTATTTTCTTTCGGGTTTCTTGAAAGATTACTTTCTTGCTTTTCCTAAGGTGTAGGTTCCTTCTTTGTGTCAGCTTTTGCCATCTATTGTCCTTTGTAGGGCTGGATTTGTGGAAAGGTGTTGTGTACATTTGTTTTTATCATGCAGTATCTTGATTTCTCCATCTATGGTAATTGAGAGTTTTGCTGGGTATTGTAGCCAGGGCTGGCATTTGTGTTCTCTTAGGATCTGTATGACATATGCCCAGGATCTTCTAGCTTTCATAGTCTCTGGTGAGAAGTCTGGTGTAATTCTGATAGGTCTGAGTGGGTCTTTCATGGGCCAGGAATTTGAGCAGAAATGATGGTGTTACATGTGCTCGCAGATGTGTCAGCATTCCTGGGAGACCAGCTCTCTCCTGGTAGTATGTGATTATAGAATGCTGTGGCACAGGATCAGCTCCAGATGTAGATGGAAACTGGAAGGCTCTGCTTCAACTTCTTGAGAGACAATCTATAAACTCTTTTAATTTGAAAGGATATCTTCCATAAATTGATTAAGTGAATTCATGGAAATCTAATCATAGATTATGAAAATTGTTTATTATCTTTGAAATTATAATTTGAGTATTTCCTCTTTTCTAAACTATGCATTCATATGTTCCTGCTTTGTTTTTTCACTCAAGAACAATAAGATAAACATTAGTTTTTAAATTAACAGTAGATATGAAAATCCTGATTTCTCCTTTAGTTTTTGGCAGATCAATTCACTGAATTGTTTTAAGGGCAAAGGATCATGTCCACACATCCCTCTAGCATTCTCAAAGTCACAGACTCATCTAATCATAACAAACCAGACTAGAAAGTTGAATGAACATGAGGGAGCGAGCAAATTTTGGAAGACAACAGATCTAGAAGTCATGTCCCGGAAGGTCATGAGAGAGAGAGAGAGAGAGAGAGAGAGAGAGAGAGAGAGAGAGAGAGACTGTCATAGTAAGTAACAGAGATGTATGCTCAAGCAAGCAGACTGGTGGGAAACTGAGGCAAAGATAAGATTAAACTTTACATGCTAGATTAAAATCAGCCTTAACCTTAAAGATAATCTTCATGTATTTAAGCCACATCAGAGAAAGTAGGATAGACTCCATCTTGATGCTCCTTTTATTTCAAAAGCCTCACTTATTTTGTATTATATTTTGCATTCTAATCAATCACCTAGAAAATTATCTGAAGCCCTCATAAGATGGAAACAACTAGATTTCAAACCTTGACCATTCAGATCCATGGCATCCAGAAACGTATGCAAATAGTCATGTTTCATGTGGATTTCTTAGAAAGAAATTGTCACATACTCTATGACAGAAAGTATATTTGTTTATAGATGTGAAATAAAAACTCCCTAACTTATAGGAGTATTATTAATTAAATAAAATCATTGATAAGAGATTATTGCATAGTAATACTTCAGTTACTTGTTAAATATAAATCACTTGCTATGACTTGTACAAGATTTATATAAAAATACGGCAAGATGATACTGTTATTGCTTATAACTGAATGTTTTTTGTTCCTTGGTTATAAGAGAAAAGCATGGAAATGGGATTTTGTATTTTTCTTCTCCTCAGTACAGCTTACACCACCATTTATAAAATCAGTAATGGGGAACAGAGGGGAAACGTTGCAAATTGCTGAACAAATGTAAAATAGTAAATCAGTTCAAAGAATATCAGCCATTAGCTGAAATGCTTTAGACACTCTACATTGTCAGATATTCCTCCTTCCAAGTCTTTCAGTTTTTCTCTTTTAATTTTTCTTTAAAAATATTATGCATCTGTGGAAATGTAGCTAGCTTGATGAGATAAGAGAAATATACATGTATGTCACAAGTAGGTGAATAGTTAAATATGTCTTCATTCATTTTAATTCTTCATATTTAGTTCTTAGACTAAGAAACTGCAGGATAACTGGGAATTATGCTTTCTAGTCATACTTACATTCTACATAAATTCAAACTATGTTTTTGATCTTTTCGCATCTGAAAAATCATTGATACACTTGATTTATGCACATCATTAGGTGTACTTTCATCAGAATTTGTCTAGCAGATTTAAGTTAAATTGTAGAGATATAAATACCTCTGATTTCAGTAAACTCTACAATGGATGTGTATTTTTTGCGTATGAGAACTCAGTTGCTTATATTTTCCTGTACATTCAAACAGGCATTGCATACAACATAATACTGTTTTACTAAGAAATCAAGGACATTATAAAAAAGTATTTTTTTGCCCTATTAAAGCGTGTGGTCAGTAGCTGGAATCCATAATATCAGAGAACTTAACTTACAGCCTATTCCTTTTGTTCCTTTTATCTTAGGCGTGTTTTAAACTCAATGTGCATACAAACAATCACTGCATATGCCTAAATATATCAATCTAAATAATAAAATTAAGCCTAAAATGTTATAATGGATATTATTTAAAAATATATGTAGGCATATATGGATATATATATATATATATATATATATATATATATATATACATATATATATATATATCCCAATATTAGTTTGGATAAATTAATTTTAAATTAAAATTATAATTATTCTGT
Organism: Rhynchomys soricoides; assembly: GCA_019843965.1. Taxonomy (NCBI): domain Eukaryota; kingdom Metazoa; phylum Chordata; class Mammalia; order Rodentia; family Muridae; genus Rhynchomys; species Rhynchomys soricoides. The sequence goes on from JADRCH010000117.1 coordinate 3,708,635, forward strand.
CTTTAAATTAAAAAATACCTTAATCCAATCATATTTAATAACTGTAAAGTTAACCTTTTAATTAACAATGGCATTTAATTTTACTTGTAATAAGATTAGCTGTTAATCCCTTACTCTTGTTTTGTGCTGAGTTGAGTCGCCTCATTTTCAAACTTTCTCAGCAGGGCAATGAGAATAGCTGTTACTAATACATGTCTAAAAGGGAAAAAAAGAACCAAGACTATTCAAGTGACTGGACTAGGATCGGGAAGCTGGAAATAACATAGTAGGTATTTCAGCTACAAATTCTGTCCTCACCTATTCTTAGCTATTTATGAGAAGTCTCCTACCACTTTAGTTTCAAAAGATGATGTACCTAAGAGGTGATGGTTACAAGATTCATTACAAAGCCATAAATATTATTAGAAAGAATATTCTCAAATATTTCCAATATTAAAATCTCTATATTTTATTACATTTATATCAGACTGAAATATTTACAGCTTGATTTCATTAGTAATTCAATGTGCTGAGGACACTATACTCTTCAATTCACATTGTCTTTTAATAAGCTCGTGTGGACAGTAATTGTGTCTGATTAAAGTATAAAACTTGAGATCGATACTTTAATGAAAGTTCACCACAATCTGGCTAGTTAACACATATGATTGAGTACAGCTGCCATTTTCATCTGTGTGTGCCTGTGTGTGAGAACACTGTAATATGCATGTTTAAAAAGCCTAAATATACTATGTAGAAAATCAACTTCTGTTGTCTAACAATATATTGTTCTCCACAGTTTATTCATCCTGTAAATGAAATTTTTGGCTGTTTTTCAACATTTCTCCTTTTTTCATACTACAAACCTCAGGACCGGTCAACAAGATTCTTCTCTATGTTTTGAGATTTATGATAAGTAAGACCGTATAGTATTTCTCTTACATCCTCTTTTCCTTTGTTCCTTTTTTCCATCCCTCTTTCTCTTCTTATAACCTCTTTTCTCCTCTCCTCCCCTTCCTTCTCATGCTTTTCTCTTCCTCCTGCTCCTCTTCCTCTTCTTCTTTCTTCTCTTCTTTCTCCTTCTCCTCTTCCTTCTTCTCTTTTCCTTCCCCCTCTCGTTCCTTATTGTAACAATATCAAATATACCCAGGAATTCAGAAATACATCTCAAGTCCCTTTTCTTATTTTAGTTTGGGTAATATTGGTAAAATATTTTGCCTCAAAACATTTTGCCTCAAAATTCTTATTGTCCTGTCATAGAATCCTAAGGATCTGGGAATAACAAGTGTACATCATCACACAGGGATTCAGTATTTATTTTCTCTTCAAAAGCTTATTTTACTTAGTATAATATCTCCTAGGTTTATTTATCTTGACAAGTGTCATGTAACTGAAGTTTACATCTCATATGACATTATGTTAAATGGAATTATAACACACTCATTGCATAGAAAAATGTGAATTTTTTCACTATATGAAGAAGATATTTGTTCTAAAAGTACATCATTTAAAACACACAAGTACAAAATTATTATTTTCATTAATTCAATCATACAATGTCCTATGATCATACTCAGTCTTTATTTTTCACTTTAATTCTACCCAAATTTATACCCATTTCTCTTTCCAACTTTGTGTTCCTCTTTAAAAATTAATAACTTATCAGGGTCACTTTCTCTTGCCTATATATGCCTGGGTGTGGGGTCATGCATTGGAAGATGTTTAACCTACCATGAACTATAATCTTTAGCAAACTAAATGTACCTATCCTGGGAACTATCAACTCTCCACAGTTTCTCAGTTATGGATGGGATATCATGAACTCTTTCCTCTTCATGCTAAGTGTTGATTGGCTTGATCGGTGACAGGTCTTGTGCTAGGAACCACAGCTACTATGAGATCATAAATAACATTCTCCTGTTATGTACAAAAGATAATGCCTCATTTCAGATTTTTCAGTTACCCTATGTCTGCATATTACAGCCCCAGAACCTTTGCGGTGTGGGAGGGTGATCCAGATATCCCATTTGTGTCTGACAAAAGACACAAAGGTACCTGAAATTTTATTTGTACTCTGAGGAGTTGTGATGTTCTTCTTTTCGACACTGTGTACTACACAAAAGAATTTCTCTGATGAAATCTGAAAGCCACACTAATCTAAACCTATGGTCAAAGGTGTACTTTCTATTCTAGACATTTCAGGTTTACAAGTCTAAAGTTCAGATGTTTGTTCTGCTTAGATTTAAGGTGAGGGTAAGTGGTCAAATATCTTTCTTCTGCATGTAGATATCTAGTTTCCACATCATTGATTAAAAAGGTTGGCTTTTCTACAATGGTCATGTTTTGGCATCTTTGTCAAATATTAGGTGGTTATAGGCGCTTGTACTTATATTTGGATTCTGAAGTATATTGATAATGTAAAACACCTAAAACTTTTTGAAATAGGAATTGACATTCATGAATAGTGGATTAAATATTGGGCCTCAAGATTCTCAGATATTTTTTATAGCATTTAGTAATAAAATTATGCATCAGATAGTGGACTCTCAGTAAATGATGTTCATTATGGAAACTTACAGACAGAATACACTGATCAAATTATATAACTTTACTTTGCTAAGGTTTCTTCATACATTAAAGTTAAAGAATTTATGGGAGGATTAAATAAGTTAATGTCCCTCAATGATGCCTGACACAGTGAATGTTTAATGAGATATAATGCATTCTAATTAAAAATAAACAAGGCACACATTTATGTAAGCACCATTAATGTTTTAAAATAAGGAATAATTCAAATAAGATAAAGTAAGTTAGGAAAAATTTTGTGAAGGAAATTTGAACTTAATTGTCTAGAAATTTGAAAAGGGTAAGTTTTTATTCAATGTCTGGATAATAAAAAATCAGAAAAAAACTGCCTGCACAGAGATTTGAACTATTATACAATGTGATGGAGCTAGCCACAATTCAAGAGCAATTTTTCCTGGGCTGCTGCAATTTATATCCCTTTCCCTGATGCTTACCCATCGTGGGGCCTAGTAGAAGTCAATCCTTCTTGGAGACCTGGTCAGCTGTCAACACTGACATATGAGTTTTCCATTTCAGTTTTGAGTTACTGATGGGCAAAAAACTTTTCTCAATTTTTTTACAGGTAGAAATGGACTCTTTAGTCCTTCTCTCATGATTCTAAAATTATTCTTTAGAAAGTGTAAGGATGTCTTCATGTATATAGGTATATACAATGCTTTTCATGGGATAAAGTTCTTCACATGTTTTTTTACTTGCACAAAATAACCAATGCAAATTATTTTAAGTTTTTGTCACTGTCTAAAAATAAGGTAATACTTAGTTTGTGCCTCCACGTTTTTGCATGTTATATTTATTTATATATATATATATATACACATATATACATATGTATATGTATATATATATATATTGTTTACATATTTGCTTTATGTTTCCTAATTTGTCATGTTTATATTTAGTAATTGTGTATGTGTGTGTGAGTATGTGTGCATGGGTTTATATCAGTGTGTAATTTTATATCTGTGTGTAATGGGGGTGTCTGCAGAGTATCTGAGGAGCTTTGTGAATATGGCTGATGATGATGTGGAGGCCAGAGATGTCCCAGAGCTGGAGTTACAAGCAACTGTGTGCACCTGATATTGAAGCTGGAAACTGAACTCTTCTGTTTCTCCTTTTGATTGATAATAGATTCTTTTCTCATAAAATATATCCTGATTCCTCTCAGTCTACATTTCCCAGGTCTTCCTCCCATCCCCTTCTTTCCCATTTGGATCTACTCCCTTTCTGACTCTCATGAGAAAAGAACAGGTTTCTAACAGATAAAACCTAAATGGAAGAAAGTAAAAGATAAAGTGAAAACCATCACATTGAAGCAGGACAAGGCAGACCAACAGAAGGAAAAGAGCCCAAGAAAAGACCTAAGAGTCAGAGACCCACTCAATCACACACTCAGAATTCCTATGAGAACACTAAACATTAGGTCATAATATAAACACTGAGGATCTGGTGCAAATCCATACCTGCCCTGGGCTTGATGCTGCAATCTCTATGCGTTCTTAGGAGCCTTGATGAGTTGATTTAGAAGGCCTTGTTCTCCTGATGTCCTTCATCCCTTTTTGCTTTTATACTCATTCTGTCTCCTATTTTACAAGGTTTCCTGTCCATTAGAGAGAGGAAATTGATAGAAACACCCCATTTAGATCTGACTGTTCCTAGATGCCTCTGTTTCTTTTACTGTCTGTCTGTCTCCCTTATTCTCTTTTTCTATTTTTGTTTCCCACTCCAGCACAATGTCAGACTGTGGGTCTTTATATTTGGGCAACTGAACTTTTAACTTGAATCTTCTTTAAGAAGAGCACGTGCCAAGCCTTGTATCCAGGACCTCAAAGTATTTCTTTCAAGAACTCTAAGTGATTTTCAATATATTTAAACATGGAACAAATCTAATGACATATTTACTAAACTTCAAATGATGAATGAACCTACTATGCCACATGTTTGAGATACTGAAGACAGAATAATCTGTAAACCACTTCTTCTTTTTTTTTTTTTTATTAATATGCTTACTTAAAATGTGTCTAGCACTTTAACTGCTACAGGCAGAGGTAATGAATACATGTTTGAATCCTAATACTACTTTTATGCTTGGACAAGCCTGTAGGACATGCTTGAAGCAGAAGATTTGAAGCAATATAAAATTTTCTAAACTACAGAACACAGAGAATGGAGAAGTAGTCAAAAGAGTCAGATGAAAAGAATTGCATACTAAATTGGATTTGTAAAGCATAGGACTCCCTCACTGTGATAGGAAAAGTTAGCTGATGACTTGACTCTATCAAAAATCAACCAAAAGACACACTTTTGTGTGGACTCATCTGAGTATTTCCTCAAAGCAATAACAGTGTAGAACACCCTTCTCCAAAATTAGTACAACCTTTTAAGTTCATTCCGTATATAAGGAGATCCAAGCAGAAAAGATGCATTGCTTTTTTTGTTATGTCTGCCTTTGTCCTTTGCAGGTAAGTGTATCTTCTCTGCTGTTGCTACTATCCTATGATGATAATCAAAACCCAGCTTCTGAAGCCTTTCAGTGTGGGCTATAGACCTGTGTTGTGGCTCTGTGGGATTCCTTCAAGCCCCATTAGCAGATTAGGGCTGCTGAGGAAGTCATCATTGTGGACTGAGCAAATACCCAATTTTCAGCCTCTCCAATATACAGCCAACCATTGCTGTGTACCTAATGAGTATCACAAAAGCCAATCTAATAACTTCCTTGGTAATATACACTCATTCTATAGATAGTATTTTTCTACAGAACCCTGACTAATAAATCAACCTTATTTGTAATTTTACAAAAGGTATTGCACAATTAAGATATCATGACTTTATGTGTAAAACTAATTTTTGAACTAGAGCATGATGTTTTTTCTACCTTCCTTCTCTACAGCATGAGTCAAAATGGGACAATTCTCAGTTGTTTCATTTATGTACAGTTTCACAGGAAGCATCTCAGAGGTTTATCTCTGTAAACGAGCAGTTTCTTTGACAATTCTGCAGGACTATTGGGCTCAACATGAAGTTTGCTTCCAAAGTCACCTGTGGGGCTTGTTGGGATGTTCTACCCATAGATGGGCTCTGATTTTCACTTTTGTCCAGAATATCAACAGAGTCTGAAAAGAAAGCACTGCCTCACAGCTTCCTCATATGTCTTAGCTTCTTAGAGGATTAGAGCTATATACTAGCAGGAAGCGTTCCAAATTTGATGGCTCAAAAGGGATAAAATTCTCAGTGCTCTTAATGCATAGCTCCATTACTGGAGTAATGTCACTTCAATTAACATTATACGGGGAAGACTTAGGAAATGAGGAAACATCATTATAGCTCTCAATTGAGCAAATGACAAAGGCATCTGTAGTGAGGACTCTTTCTTCCTTCCTTCTTTTCTTTCCTTTTTTTTTCTTTTGTTAATTACATACCCCCCACATAAACCATTTACTTCCAAAATACTTTTTAAAAAATGATCTCACTATGTTTTAATTGAAAATAGAATTTTCGTATAATATATTCTTATGTTTTCCTTCCACAAACTCTTCTAAGATCCTCCAAAGTTCTCACCTACCTAAACTATACCCTTTTTTGTTCTCATTAGAAAGCAAACAGGAATCTATAAAGCAATTACATAAAACAAAATCAGAGCTGACTTGGACAAAATGAGCAAACAAAAAAAAATGAAAAAAAAACAAACAAAAAAAACAAAACAACAACCAAACAAACACCCCAAAAGAACCAAAGAATCAAAGGAATATATAGACGTGGAGACTCACACATTGGCAAGCACAAAAATTCCGTACAATCACAAAATTGGAAACCATAATATATAAGCAAAATATGTGTAAAGGAAGAAAAAAATGCCTGGACAAAGCATTGTGATACAAAGGAAACTTTCAAAAATACAATTCAGTTTGCTATTTGTTAGCAATTTGCTGCTGGCTATAGGGCTTTGCCTTAAGAGAGGTTTACATCAAAGGCAAAAATCTGTTGAAAAATACTAATTTTTTTATTCGTTATCAGTTGTTCATAGCTTTGTATTAGGAATGGGATTTTTGTCCATTTTATCTCACAGCCCTGGGACCTCAGGAGGCCCAGACCTGTGCAGACACAGAGTGTACTGCCACAATCTCTGTGAGTTTATATGTACATTAATCCAGAAATGTTTAGAAAGCCTTGTTTCCCCTTTACTCCATCCCCTCTGGTTTCTATAATATCTCTACCTCCTCTTCTGCAGGTTTCCCTGAGTTTTGAAGAGAGGGAATTGATGAAGACTTCCTGTTTAGAAGTAAGTGTTCTAAGGCCTCCCACTCTCTGCTTGTGATACTGCAGTTTATCTCTGTATCTTTTCCCATCTACTGTAGAAGTAAGATTGGCTGATGATGGCTAAGCAAGACACTGCTCTATGAGTACCCTCTAAGAATAGTGTTAGGAGTCATTTTGTTCTTGCAGATTTTTAGTAGAACAGGAGTGTTTGTTTTTTTTCTTGGGTCCTTAATCTGTCTAGTCTTAGGTAGTTGGTCATCCAAGCAGTATTGTGGATGGGTTCCATCTCATGCATTGGACTTTAAATCCAATCAGCATTGGGTCATTATTCTCACAACATTTGTGCCACTATTGCCTTAGTACATCTTGCATATAGGTCCTTATTGTAGTTCAAAAAACTACAATGTGTTGTTTATCTTTCTCCATTAGTATCATGGAAAGTAGCTAATTGTACCTTGAACTAAGGTCAGTACAGATGAAGACTTTAGTCAGGTACCAACTCTACTTCTCCATAGACAACGAGTTGTGTAGGTGTTGTCTTCTACAATAGGGACTTACCACCATTTTGTGGATTACAACCAAATTGCAATAGCCTGGGTTGAATTGGAGTTTGCATGGGCCCCTTTGGTCAATATGTTCATTGGCTGAAGCCTTTTCTCAGAAGTAACATCTTCATTTGGTGATAAGAAATGTATGTAGATGGAGCCACATCTCTCCCACTTGGTGATTGCATTTAGATCACCATCATATACGTATATGTTTTAGGAAGCTTCTACTGTATTATATTTCCATACAATCACTGAAATGGTCCTTAGATTAAGCCATCCCTTCTCATATTCCTTTTCTTATCTCTTTTCCTCCCCTTTCCATTTGATCCTCCCACTCCAGCGACCATAATCCATTCGTAACTACCTAATCTATTTCCCCTTCTCAGGGATTCTTGCCCCAATCCTTACTCTATATATAACCTCTGAGTTTGTTTTGTAGCCTTCTTGTCCAACTCTTAATAGCTAACTTCAAAATATAAGCAACTACATACCAAAATATGTACTTATTTAACCCTATATCCAAAAAACCAAAAATCTGTTTCTTGTCTGATTGAACTTCAACAGGATCTCATTATCAAAATGAAGGCCACATGAATGCAGAGTGTCTTGAAAGCCTGATGAACTAAGGAGCAAGTCTGTCCCTACAAACTCAACATATTATGAGGGAGGGAGGGATGGAGGGATGAAAGACTAAAGGGAGGGAAGGAAAGAGACAGGGGAAACACTATTTATTCTTCTGTTCTAGGTTCTGCTAGTAAGTCCTTAACCATTCTTCTCTAGAAATAGGATGAATATTGATTTGTGACATTTGCTTTCTATTTAGTAAATAACTCCAACATGAACATTTTAAATCTATTAATGAGCTGTCAACAACTTGCAGAATTACTAGCAATTTAACAAATAGCTCTGACAGAACACACTTTCACTCAACAACAGAAGTTAAAAAAATACTAACCATACTAGTTGCATGCACCAAGTCTGAAATCTAGATGGGGAAAGATTGGCTTTTTTGTTTGTGTGTATGTTTACTTGTCTGTTTGTTTTGTTAACAATTTATTAAAGATATGGACCTTGGGCTTAGATTTTTTTTTTATTTAACTTTTTTTTTTTTTTTTTTTTTACACTCTAGATTTCATCCCTCTCCCAGTCCACACTCTGACTGTTCCACATTCCATACCTCCTTCCCGTGTTTCCACAAGGGTGTCCCTACTCAACCCCACCCCAATCTCCCAGCCCCCGCCCCACCAGACCTCCCCACTCCCTGAGGTCTCCAGTCTCTTGAGGGTTAGGTTAATCTTCTCTTACAAAATCCAGACTTGAGAGTCCTCTGTTTTGTATGTGTTGGGGGCCTCATATCAGCTGGTGTATGCTGCCTGGTTGGTGGACCAGTGTCTGAGAGATCTCTGGGGTCCAGGTTAATTGAGACTGCTGGTCCCCCTACAGGGTCATCCTCCTCCTCAGATTCTTCCAGATTTTCTAGAATTCATCCACAGGATTAAGCAGCTTCTTTCCATCGGTTGGGTGCAAATATCTGCATCTGACTCTTTCAGATGCTTTTGGAGTCTTTCAGAGGGGAGACATGTTAAGTCCCTTTTTGTGAGCACTCCATAGCCTCAGTAATAGTGTCAGGCTTTGGGGATCTGACTCTTTCAGATGCTTTTTGAGTCTTTCAGAGGGCAGACATGTTAAGTCCCTTTTTGTGAGCATTCCATAGCCTCAGTGATAGTATCAGGGCTTGGGGCCTCCCCTTGATCTGGAAACTACTTTTGGCCTGTTGCTGGACCATCTTTTCCTCAGGCTCCTCTCCATTTCCATCCCTGCAGTTCTTTCAGACAGCAACAATTATGGATCAGAGTTTTGGCTGTGGGATAGCAACCCCATTTCTCACTTGATGCTCTGTCTCTGTCCTGGAGGTGGGCTCTACAAGTTGTTGGGTCTTTCAGAAGGCAGTCATGATAGGCCCCTTATTGTGAGCACTCCATGTCCTCAGTAATAATGTCAGGCTTTGGGGCATCCCCATGAGTTGGAGCTCACTTTGGGCCTGTCAGTGGACACCTTTTTCCTCAGTCTCTTTTCCATTTTTGTGTCTGCAGTTCTTTCAGACAGGAACAATTATGGATCATAGTTTTTTACTATAGGATGGTAAACCCATCCTTCACTTGATATCATTTTCCTAGAGGCAGGCTCTACAATTTCCTTCTCCCCACTGTAGTGCATTTCATCTAAGGTACTTTCCTTTGAGTCCTAAGCGTCTCTCACCTTCCAGGTCTCTGGAACATTCTGGAGGGTCCCCCTAGCTCCTATCTCCGGAAGTCTCTGTTTCCATTCTTTCTGCTGGCCCTCAGGGCTTCGGTCCTTTTCCCCCATCCAGTACCTGATCATGTTCCCCTCTTCCTCTTCATGTTCCCACCCAGGTCCTTCCCTCTCTCCCCTCTCCTGTGATTGCTTTCTTCTCCCTCCCAAATAGAATTAAGGCAATCTCATTTGGGTCCTTCTTCTTGCTAACCTTTTTGAATTCTGTGGATTGTATTCTGGGCATTGTGGGCTCTTTTGGCTAATATCCACTTGTTAGTGAATACATACCATGGTTGTCCTTTTGGGTCTGAGTTACTTCACTCAGAATCCTATTTTCTAGTTCCATCCATTTGCCTGAAAAACCCAGGATGCCCTTGTTCTTAATAACTGAGTATAATTCCGTTGTGTAAATGAACCACATTTTCTATATCCATTCTTCTGTTGTGGTACATTTGTGTTGTTTCTACCTTCTAGCTATCACAAGCAAGGCTGCTATGAACATAGTGGAACACATGCCTCTGTGGCATGGTGGGGTATCATTTGAGTATATGTGGGTATGGAATTTTATGGCTTTTAACTACACTCCAATTTACCAGTTCCTCCCTCTATACCATTCTATATTTTTCACATACGCACAGAAACACACAACACATACTTGATGTTTATATATACTGATTATTTTACATTATCTTTCCTCACTTTGCAATTTCGAAGTCAAATGTGTTTTTCCCTTTTTCTGTGCATATTGTGTTTCTATCAAGATAACATAAAATATAAATGTTTTTAAGGTAAGTTTTTAACATATAAATTTATCTCTCTCTCTCTCTCCATATATATATATATATATATATATAACCTTACTAACCAAAATCATATAGCTACATTTTAAAATTGATTCATTACCTTATCCATGGATTCCATGGATTCACATGGAAGTCCCTTGTGATTAAAAGTGTTAGTAGAATTGTTCTAAGATAGGTGACTTTTATGTTAATAACACATTTTAAAGCACTTAAAAGAATAATTTTATCACTGGGCATGTTGATGCATTTCTATAATGCCAGCTAATCAGCATTGATGTGCAGTGATCATGAACTCAAAGCCCTCCTGGTCTATAAAGTGTCAAAGCCTACCTGGAACATTTATAAGACATTAACTCAGATTGAAAAGTAAAATACAGGCTATAAATATGGCCCCCAGATATACTGATTGTCTAAAATGTGGGTAGCCCTCAGTTTGATGGCCAGTACTTGAAAATATAAAATTATAATTTTGTTCTCATTATTTTTATGAGTTTCCATAGGTTATATGAGGCTGTGTCTCTCTTTTCCTTATGTCTTGAACTTATGTAGCTACAGATGTGGGGAGATGCTCGTTTTGGAGTGTGGGTGCACCTAATATATCCCTACCTTACACGACCATAAACAACATTCTAATCTCCTTCTCTTGGATTTCTCTGCTGAGTATAAACATTAGATTCTCTGTATTTAGTGCCATAAGCCCTGTGGCTACTGTCAATCATTTGTGCAAAGGAAAGAATAATTCAAACCTTGCATATCTATTTACTAAGCCTTGATCAGCAAATTTCTAATTGGCCTTGCATGAATTAGCTTATTTCCTTTAGTGTCTTCATTTATGATGTGCTGATATTTTTAAAAAGTCATCATACATTGAGAGAGTTTATTGAAAAAGACTTTGTAAAGTTTGGCATATTTTATGAAAGATAATGGTACTCTTATTAGGAACCCTTAAGCAGAATCCTCTGGGGAAGCAGCTTGCTCTTACATAGAGTATTGTACCAACTAGTTGAAGGCAGCCAGCTGACACTGACTGTATTATCAAGAAAAGAATCTTCTGTATGCAGCCACTGCATGTACTATTGCCTTCAGAAAGAAGGCCATCCACCAGTAGGGCCCCATCTGTTTCAGGCAGCCAGCCAGGCATTTCCAACCTGTTAGCCAATCACCTTCTAGTTCAGCTGATTTTTCCACATTACATCTCAAATGCTAGCACTTTCAATCTGTTTGGATAGTTGATCTATAAAATGCCAAACCATCAGTTTGACTAATTTGGGCACTGTTTTTCCAGGTGTTCTAAAGCTATATGAACGCATGGTTCACACAGAGAGAACAGTGTATACCCCACGGCTTTGAGGCTATGAGAAAGACATCTTAAAACACACACTATTATTGTTCCCAAATCTTATCTATGCCAAAATATTTGCAATATTGGAAGCACAGTTAACACCATGCAAAACAAGGAAACTGTTATTCAATTCCCAACAGAAAAATACTAACCATTTCTGTACCATATAGTTATCTTCCTCACCTAGGTGATGCACTTGAAATGTCATTCTTTTATATTCTTTGGAAATTAAACATGATTGCTATTTTAATCTAAGGCACAAAATCATAATTGGGTGACATAATTGTAGGAATTCACCAAATAAGCAAAGTAAATCTTATAGAAGGTAGACAACATTAGCAATTTTATTTATTTGTTTGTTTATATTTTACCTCCCTACCTCAATGCAGTTTTCCCTCCCTTCTGTACTCACAATCCCTACTCCCAACTTCTCTTGAAGTCTACCCTCCACTCCTCTGTTTTTCTTCAGAAAATAGAATTCTCCCATGGATATCAACTAGCTGTAGTATATCAAGTTACTGCAAGTCTAGGAACCTCTTCTCTTATTAATGCTGAACAAGACAGCCCAGTAAGAAGAAAGGGTCCCCAAAGCAGATGACACAGTCATAGATAGCCCCTGCTTTCACTGTTTGAAGTCACACAAGATTCCCAAGCTAGACAACTGTAACATATGTGCAGAGTGCCTAGATCCATCCCATGCTCACTCACTGGTTGGTGGTTCAGTTTCTGTGTGCTTCTATGATTCCAGGTTAGTTTATTCTCTGGGTTTTCTTGTGGTATTATTGGCACGTCTGGCTTCTACAGTCCTTCATTTCCTTCTTCCCCAGGATTCCCCAGGATTGTTTGGCTATGAGTTTCTGTATCTGTTTCCATCAGTTGATGGGTAAAGCCTCTCCCTTGACAATTGGACTAGGCCTCAATCTAAGAGAATATCAAGATATCATTAGGAATCTCTCCATTGACATAAATAACTATTTTTTAAAAATATAAAGTACTAACCTTTGAGGGCAAGATTAACTAAATTAAATAATTCTTTATTAATTTGGATGTTGTAAGGAAACACTTCCAACATAGATGGAATAAGTGTGTTAGGAACTGTGTAAGTGATGGTGGCAGCTAGCTTCTCCTGTTATTATTATATTATTCATGGCTATCTATCAAATTTTAATCAGGCAATATGATTGTGGGAATATGTAAAATGCCTATAATACTTTTGGGTCAATTTCTTTACACTCTATAATTTGACAGTCTTGTTCATTGACATTGAGAACAGATGTAGAGGAAATAACAATGTGTCAATGAGGAGTTTGAAGATTTAAGAATTTTCTACTTCTTCCTGTATTGTCTTAATAACCAATTGCCAATACACACACACACACACACACACACACACACACACCTGACCCAGCCTGCTGAAAGGTAAAAGTCATAAATAATAGTCACTACTGTCATCTCAATTGACATCCTATCAAATCCTAGATGCATAGTTTCATACCTTCCCATTGATAAACAAAGATGCACCAGGGAACACAACACAGTATAGTAAAACAACAAGAGTGTCCAATCTGAGTTACTTAATCAAAGGAAAATGAATAGATTCTCTTTTAAGACATTAGATTTTAGAGTGGTTTATTGTCTGTACAGATAGCTAACATGATAATTGAAAAAATAGTAAAACCTGTAATTTTTAAGTCCTCTGTGAATCCATGTGAATTATATCCTGGAGCCACCTTAACATATCACAGACACAGCAATGCATGGAATGTGTAGGAAGTCATGGTTATAATCTAAGTACAGATTCCTTAGTAAGAGCTAAACTCCTTATTTCCTCAGATATTAGGTTTCTTCCTCTACCAACAGAGAAGGACTTCTGAAATAAATCTGAGAAGACAGTGGTTGACAGTAAGTTTACTGACTATTTAAGCAATATTTACATCTGAAATCACAAAACACTTGAGCCAAATTAATGACAATAGTGTTGAGGAAACTCCTATACATAGAGAGGGAATAATGATGCTTTGGAAAGAGCAGTAATGAGAAGAATAACACCATAATTAGGAAACCAAAAGCATGTTATTAGTTAGGTCATAGGCCTTAGGGAAGAATTCTCAATACCATTTTAAATTCTCAGATAACAGAATTTAAACATAGAATAATCAATCTAAAAGGAGAAAATAATGACCTTTGACTTCCATACTTTAAAATCTAAAGGACACATGACAAATTGACACTAAAAACACTGAATGAACAGAGCATGAAACAAGGAAATTACTCATCATTTTCAGATTTATTGTATTTCATATCTAGAAGGTATATTTAGAAACATTTTTTATATATGTATCGTGGTCACATAAATCACAAAATTTTATAATGGTTACCAACAACCAAATGATCTTCAAAGTCATGAAACTAGTTTGCTAGATAGTTCCCTATAAGGAGTTCAGATAGGACATAACCAGAAATGATCCTATACCCCTGAACAAAAGTCAGACTAAAAAAGAGAAAATTAGTAAGTTTAGAAAAAACTAGCAAGAGGGGATGATAATCTGCAGTGTGTTTAATAAGAAGCCAAGAAAAAGAAGTATTTACTAAAAAAGACATGAATAATAGTTGAATGTTTCTAAGAGTTTAAATAAGGGGAGATTAGACAAAGCAGCAAAAGACAATGGATTATAAAACTATTTCAAAAGGCTTGTAATGATAGAGGACTTACTAGAAGTGAATTTGAAGGCAATGGAGAAGATGATGTGATTTATAGTCAGCTGTCTGGCATGTAAGAACATAATTTCAGGTAACAGTGATGAGTCAGTTGTTAAAGACAACTAGAGATTGGATATCCAGAATATAAATACTAGGTGAATAAGATTGCTCACATGCAATCACAGGCTAAGAAAGCAGAGATAGAGCATATTAATGATTTCTAGAGTGGACTATATCAGGGAGCTCTGGATTGGATTGAGACATCATGCTTCATAAAGAAGAATAAGGTAGAAAGCAATGGAAGGATATTCCTGACCAGCCTCAGGCCTTTTATATACATATATGCTTTAGCTTATGCACTCATACTCACAAGTACTATGACAAATGTAATCATGTATACACACATGCACATACCTTCCACAAACACACACACATACAAATGATATGGATATGAGGAGAAAGAGGACAAAGATAGACAATGGCTATAAAAAAGGAAGAGGAAGTTAATGATAAACGTTGGTAGAAAAAATGATAGTTTGGAGGAACTGGCCAGATAGATAGATACATAGATAGATAGAAAGATAATAAAACAAATTATCTTCAAGTCACATTAAATTAATCTTAATGTAATTCCATGGTAGTTCACACTCTATGGAACATGTAACTTAGGACATATGAAAGTTATCGATGCAAAGAATTATAACTGAAGTGTGAATATGGAACTAGAATATGAAGTATCCTCTGAGACAGAGAAGAAATGTTGCTTTATACCAATGGGAACAGATTAATCATAAACTAAACAGTTTTTTCTTTTGTTTCATTATTTTTTTCATTCAGTATGTTTTGATTGTATTTCCTTCCCTAAGTCCTCTAGGTCCACTCAGGCTCCCTCCCCACTAAACTTCATGATTTTTCCATATCCCTCCTCAGAATGATGAAAATCCAAACTAATAAGATAGCAACAAGACAACAACAAAAAATAAAACAGAAGGAAAAAGTAAGACAATCAAAATTTTGGTTCATTTGGCATCGACCAGTTACTGGACCAAAACATTGCCCTATAATGTGTTTGATATACCTACTGACATCAAGAAGAGATAAAGAGTTTCCCTTTTCTATAAGTCTTAATTGCAAATAATTTCTCAGTTAGGGTTAGAATTTTATGTCCATTTCCCTTTCACCGTGCTAAGATTTTAAAACTCAACATACTTAATACATGGAAAATAGAAGTACCGATAGTTGGATAAGAGGAAACAAAAAGGTTGAGTATGGGGCATAAATTCATATGGGCTAATGCAGGCAACTGGGGTCAATAGGTAGAAAATCTAGTCCCTATGTAGTATAGAGAAATACAAACAGAAATCCAAACAGAAATCAGCTATAGTATTATAAAACATCAGTGACATGGTCCATAATCTCCTATAAACCCAATATTTAATTCCTAGTATTGCATGGTTTTGAGAGTCTGGATGTAGAGTGACCTGCTCAGAGGCCTCTGTACTAGACAAGATAAAAGGCAATGAGGTATGAAGTATGGCCTTAAATATAGAAATGGAAAATGGGAAAGATTTCAATGATGTTAGAAAAAAGGGAAAGAAAGAACAGTTTGCTAATCGTTTCATTGCTGTGGGCACAGAGCAATCTAGGCTGGCTGTGATCGAGACCATGGTGAATTACACTGTCATCACATTGCAGCATATGAATTAGTGGTCTGGGCATTACTGCTGGCTGCACTGTGTGAACAGTTTGGGGATAAGACTAAGGCCTGTAATGAGAGATAGATGTAGGGAAAGAACTCTGAGAACTGAGTACAGCAATGAAAAGAGAAGCAAATGGTGGATTTACTGCTGAGGACACTCTACTCCCATGGCTCACTGCAACCATCATAGAAGATGTCCCTTAACTATGGCCATCTGCTTCATCCCCAAATATTCTCTGATCCTCCACCAACATGCCAATTCTGATTTTCTACACATAATGGAAAGGAAAGAGGAAAACAGGAAACATTAAGATCATCTCTCTTCAAATTTCTCTTAGGCTGGAATTTATTGAGGGAGAGGATCATGAAAGTATGGAATCATAGGTAGAAAACATGACTTTAGCATACACTATTGATAAGGCAGTGCTACTGGATAGAATAAAAAAAATTATGAATAAAAGCCCAAAACCTATATTTTTTGCTGGCTGCGTTGGCATTTCTAAGTGCTTTTGGAGACTAAGGAAAATACAGTTAGAAAGACATGAGCTCTGAGCTGGCACTGTGTACAATACAGGTGCTAAGGATAGATGTAAAAAGCCACACAGCTCTTTAGGAACAGAATTCTGAAATCAAATCCGATATATGTTTTCTTATAATACATTGAGTATACCAACAATAGTTTACTCTCTTCTGTTTATGTAATTTTTAAATGATTTATTTTATTCTGTGGTTTTGGTTTGCATATACTCAATGATTCTCTATTAGCACCTCTTCAAGTTCAAAATCCCTTTACCACAAAATCTAGACAATTTAGTTGATAACATTCTTATCTGGGCCTCTCTAGAAAGCGTCTTTCAAGAAAATGACTTGCTTACCCAATGCCACACTCTTTGCCTAGAAAATGTCTGTATTGATTTGAGGAAACCCTTGGTCTTAAGAAAGCAAAATGCAATGATTACTTTAGACATATCCAGAAGCTCAGTGTAGGCTTTTGATACACACTTAATAATCTGAGCCTAATTCAAAGAACTGAATTTTGCACAAGATGAACAATTATAATTTCCTCCAGTTTTTCATGCAGTGAATAGTAGAATCAGTATTGGAACTCACACTGTGACTAATCCACACATTAAATCACCAGGTTATACTGCCTGCTTAGCACCCTCCATTACTCACATAAACATTACCAGTGGAAAACTTAGCAAATGAACCTATGCTTCTTCTGAAATCTTTAATCTGTTTGGGCAAAGTATCTTTTGTACAAGAAGAAATAGAATATTTCACTTCCTTATTGGAGTCAAGGTACATAAGAAACCTGTGATGTGTGAAAATAATAAATCTTCTAGGTTCATTTTTGTTAAGTCTGGAAATGTATCTCCATTGCTAAATGGACATGAATACATGATGTCTGTATTCATAAACATTTTAAATATTGAAGTTAACTATACCCAAATATTTATCAGCATTCTAGTTTAGTGATGACCAAGTTCATGTAGCCAATTAACTGGTTAATAAATTCTGGCTAAATAGGTGAGTGATTCACTATCACTCTAGATTTTCACTCTCCAGTATGAAATGTCATATACTTTTTACAAGTCTTTCCAAAGGTCTTTGAAGAATAATCAAGTATGAGGTGTCCCTTGAAGGTTGTTCAATTTATTCTGAGGGGACAAAGTACATGTATCATGAAATGGAGCATTTAATCTACACTTAATTCTTAATTCTGGTAAAATATATAACATAAATCTTTAAATTAATTTTAAAGCTCTTGATTCAAACACTGGAACTGAGTACATCCATAGTGATATACAACATTCACTACTATCTAATCTAATTTTTTCTACCCTAAAAGGAAATATATAATAGTCTCTTATCTTTGTGAAAGTATCTACTCCAAGTTAACTGACACAGTTTATCTTAAGGGAATGTCTTCATTACTTGTTTTTTTTTACTGAGACTAATCAACTCATTTCCAACTTTTTCATGTGCTATTATTCAGAGACCACACATATCATTTTTCTTCTATTAACATGTGCATATTTTGCTAAGCACTCTAAATTATACTACTTACAGCCTAGTGTATTTATAGCAGAAAGTATAAAGTAAACTTTCCTCGTCTATGGAATATAACAATACACTTCTTTAATTTAGCATTCAATTGTGTTAGCTTTGAGAGAAGCTGTATTACACTGCTGACACATATTGAACTTGACAAGCAATTTTTCTATATTCTATTTATGTCTTATTTCTTTATATATAAAGATATTTTCAAAATCTGGATTCAGAATTTCAGATTCATCAGTTTAAGGTTCGTTTGAAACATTTTTCTACATTAATGACATCTTTTGGGATCTGATTTTAAATTAATTATTTAAGTGTTTCAAGTGAATTTCAAATGTCATATTATGTTGTATGATTCAAGTCTTCTGACAAGATTTAGATAATGCACACAGTGATATATACAGAAATCAATATGGATATATTCATATATATCTAAATATACATTTCAATATATGTAAACTATTCTGGATTTTATGAGTTTTATGGGACTTAGAAGGGCACAAACAATGCCTTAGAAATAACTGTTTACCTGTTTCAAAGTTTATAATATGTATTTCAATCCTAACAAATACTAGACCTGACTACAGTACACTGTTAACCTTATTGTTCAAATGAAGAATTGAGTTCATAATTGTATTAATCACTGCAATATGCTGAATTTCAGCAGTAGCAATTCAAAATTCTTTGTCCTAATACATTCTTTGGAACCTCTGATTAAAGTTTATCCCTCCAATTATTATGCTGTTTTGCATATTATGTTATAATTTTGCTTCACATTTATGTAAAATTAAATAAAGTAGCAAGATAGTGTTGTACTATCAGCATAACCTGTATGTATCAACCAAACGTTTACGAGCAGAGAGCATCAGTCAATTGTTAGAAGTGCATTCAGTGGGATCCAAGAATTAAAAGGTTATGGTGGGAGAGAGTGTTTGCTTTGAATGTGGGAAAGGAGACCATATTAGAAGGCACAAAAGTATTTCCTATCACTGTATGAAGCATTGCTTCTAGAAATGGAGATCTCAGGCCCGTGACATAGAGAAAATGAATTATTTCAGCAACATAAAAATGAGTCAATCAGAAACAGATTCTTCCCCAAAACCCCAGATAGGAGCCAAGTCCAGCAAACACACTGATTCATCTTGTCAGAATTGTGACACAGCGTGGAGTGAAGCCCTCCTGTATTTCTCAGCATCAGAGACTGAGTTATAACAAATAGTATTGTTGCAACTCTTTAAGTCAGTGGTAATTTGTAACACAGCAATACAGACACAATATAACAAGAGTCTGGTCAGGAAAACAACATCAATTCTCCATCTTACAAACTGAGGGATATTAACTGATCAAGGAGATGAGGGAAATAAATCTAAAGAGCCAGAAAGAAGAATCAGAGCAAATTTAAGGATTCAAAGATAAAGAAGCCACTGGCATATCTAAACCAAGATATATACCAAGATGTAAAGTTGTCACTCATTGCCAAAAATGCAACTCATATTGGGGCTAGCCAGTGAGAGCAGAAGCCTATGGTGAGATACAGACAATGTGTGAACTACCCATGTCAGAGAATAAAATCTGGGAGACACACTCTAATTTTCTATTTATTATTTATTACTGTTCTTCTCAATGATTAACGTTTTGAGAGACTAAAAAGTGAGGCATTCTACAAAATACCATATTCTCTTTCCTGGTGATTCAAGACATGAATTTAAATGATCAGCATAGAGGATTTTACAAGATGTATATAATTGACCCATAAATCAGATAATAAATTATTTATTTGCCATCTATATGGATCTATTCTTCAGGTAGGCAATTTCACATGTATATTTCCTTCTGTGGGCATGTCTGAACTCAGTATTGTAAACTGATGTTCTCACCTAAAGAATTCGCATTTGAGAAAACAGAATCCAGTTAAAGATATCAGGAAAAAAAGAGCTATCATATTGTTAAGGTAAGTTTACAGTTTGTTTTGGACTGCACTAAAATCTGTCCCTGGCTACATGTAGACAGGAGGCTATGAGTTAGAAAAACATACAAGCAATTTCATTGATTATGTTGTCTCAACTCCTCACCTTTCCCCAGAATTCCTATTTTTTCCATAGCCATTTCCTGGGCTAAATTGCCTCCTTTAACCTTGACTGCAGGCCTCAGACTTTTTCTTACTTTGGCTAAGAGAATTGTAGTAATGTAACCATCTCAAACATGTGTCTAAAAATACTTTCTGGTTTCATAGGATCTAATTTGCCTTTGCAATCTATTAGTAAAAATGAGCTGTGTTTAACCTGCTATTGAAAAAAAAAATTGTAGGATGCAAAAAACCAAGAACCAAGGAGCGTGGCAGGAAACAAGCTCTCTGACCTCTCGGAAGAGCCCTAGTCTGAACTCACCTTCAGCCAATCTGTAATTATGATTATAATAAGTGGTTCTGTTCTGAACTGCTGGGTTTCGACTTGTCCCACTATGCAAAATTACTGTAGCAGAACAGCTGTGTATATCTTGAATTTAATTCTGAGGGCCATAAACATAGGCAGTTAAGACACTTGTCTACGATCATTAGAGTTAGAAAAAAATGGAGTTTAAACTTGGCTCTACCTGACCTCTCAGACCCCATGTTCCTAAACTCTAACTAGAATTCCTTAATTTTTACTATCAGAATGGGGCTCTCTCTCTCTCTCTCTCTCTCTCTCTCTCTCTCTCTCTCTCTCTGTGTGTGTGTGTGTGTGGGTGTGTTTGATAATGTGTCTGGGTTTGTGTGTGATGTTTATATGTGTTTAGGTATATATCTATATATACCCATGCAGAAGCCAGAGTGGGTCACTGAGTAGCCTACTCTATCACTTGCCTTATATTTTTCAGATAGGATCTCTCATTGAACCTGGAGATTGATTTTGCTGTTGTTTTTACTTTTGTTTTTTTTTATGTTTGTTTTGTTTTTGTTTGCTTTATTTTATTTTGTTTTCTTTTTCCCCCTAGGGAGTCTGGCGGTCCATCAAATATCAGAGGCCCCTCTGGCTCTAGACTAATTCTCTCTTAGCATTGTGTTTATAGGTATGCAAACCCATGACCCCCTATTACTTGGAGCACTGGTACTATAAACTCAGGTCCTCATGCTTGTTCCACAATTGTTTTTAGCCACTAAGCCATCACTGTTGGCCAGCGTTCACCTATTTCCTATGTTATTTCTCTCAGAGTGGGTTTTGTATTTTGTAACAATGAGAGATCAATAGGAAAACCCAACTGAGGAGAAACAAAGTTGGAGCCTAGAAGCTGTGTGACTCCATGTTATTCATCCTCCACAAGCCTCTCAAAGACAATGATTCAGTGCTCCAAGCTGCCTCTGAAACAGGCGAACAGCTGGACTGAAGCAGGAAGCTAGTGATTTAGGGTGGTGGTGAAGCTCCTCAATGCTGCCATTCTGCCCTCAGAGGAATTCACATAAGTGGGGAGTGGATGAGCTCTCAGGGGGGATAGTGAGGCCAGTGGTGCTGAAGCACAGTGAAATTTATGAGCCTATTTCCAATGTCTGCCAGAAAACAAGTGAAACCAGAGATGCCTAGGAAGTCTCTTGCTTAATTACACTATTGCGGCTGCCAACCAGTTTTGATTGTCACTCAGGTTCTAGTATGTTTATTCTTCCCTCTAAGGGAATTCAATGGTCATTGTCTGTCTGTTTTTATATTATCCACCCTGGTCAAAGAATCATAATGGGGAATGTATAAATATTAGAAGCAGGTGTTTACATCTCAAGGAATAACTGCTATCATTAAACAATTGAGTACCCCTAATAAAAATAATTCAAGCTCTGAAACTGCAAAATCTAAAGCTCTTCCTATGGACATGAGCTCCTGGAAGAATGTTCTACACCTTACCTGATGTAGAAAGATAGTTTGAAAATGCAGGTTTTCCTAAAACATAAAATTACATTCAGAGTCCATATATAATTTGAAACACAAATGAACTTCTTATTGGAATTGGGCTGGATTCATAAGATATTTATAATGTTCTGGAAAATATTCCAAAATTCTAAAGCATCTAAAATGGAAATATTCTTGGTGCCAAACATTTGAATAAGAGATATTCAACCTCTTATATCATTAGAGAGCAAACAGACTTCCATCACTGTGACAAAATACCTGTTATAGTCACCAGGAAGATCACAGTTTATTTTTGTTCTTGATTTTAGTGATTTAATCCATGTTTGTTTCACGAGTGGCAAAGCAGCATATCAAAGATAGAACACATTGTGAAACAAACCAGCCCAGCTCCTGGTAGCTACAGAGGGGAAAGGAGGGGAAAGGAGCAAGAAGTCCAGTAATGTCTACCAAGGTTAGTCCTCAGTGGCCTGACTGCTTTATCCCCAATCACACCTCCTAGAAGTGTAACTACTTCTCAGCATTCTAGAATTGTGGACCATATCTTCAATGCATGAATCTTATGGAGTAATTCAAGATCCAACTGACCATGCTAACATTTATTTCATGATTTTTGTTTCTGAGGTACAGGTCTGTAAATAGGGACAATGTTGCTACTTTCTCAACAAACTGACATCACAGAATGTGAGTCCTGCCCAAGATTCTATAGCAAATGAGTAACAGAACTAGGAATGAGTAACAAAATTCAGCTCGCCTCTCATAATCTTATTTTAGGTAATCACAAATGGAAGTATTCACATATATTCCTTCCTCGTGGTAAGCATTGGGCTAGTGGCATTCTTTTAGACTGTTTTTCTTTATAGTAAACAAAAATGATTATATTGTATTGGTTATGCTTTATTTTCTTTCAGGTAATAGAAAACTCATTATATTTTTTTTCTTTAAAAAGAGAAGAAGAGACTCTCTGCTTTGCTGCCATCTTCCTGGAATTTCCTGTGCCATAAGATCAAAGTGTAGGAAGATGTAAATTTTCAACGTGAAGCTCAGGAGAAGAAAGATGATGCAGAGGTCCAAGTAAAATAGATTGTGAACTCATGAAAGCTAAAGGAACAGAAATAAGGGAGTCTGGATGATAGGTCATGGAAACAATATGTTGGACTGTATGCTTAACAAGTCTCACTGAATCTAGAACTTCACCATATCCTTGTCAATACCACATGTGAGAGACTACCCTCTTTACAACCAAAGTAGGATCCATTGGCCCTCTGCCCTATTGAGTTCTGTACTAATTCTACTCTCACAAGTGACCAAGTCTAATTGATGTATAGTAAATCATGTTTATTACTGTCTCAGCTTAAGAAAGCAATCACACAAACAAAAATCAAGTCAAAACTAAATAAAATAGCACAAACAAAAGTATCGGTCTATGTAACTATCATATAACATTTTTTAAAAATTTTCCTAGAGCCAGAGGCATTCATAATTTCAGGCTGATATTTTAATGGTGTTTTCTTCTGTCTTAGCTTCACTCTATGTGGAATTTTCATAGATACTACTCATGGCAAGTACAGATTGACACTCTAGAATCTAGAAGAGAAGATTGTTGCATTAAATATACATGTACGAATTGATGGGGGTGGACTATGACAAAAAATGAACATAATGCACTGCCACACAACAATTTAGGAAGCTGGCATATTGTAAATACTCTCTAATGTGCAATCACATAATAAATGTGACTCTGCCACTATTCCAAACAATGGAACTGTGTAGTACTAGGGCAAATATTCTTATTTAATTCAATCTGTAGTTGGAAAAACCATGACTTAGAGAGAAGCTAATGAAATTTTACAAGATGCCACTGTCAATAGTTTTCAAATTCAAGATTCACACCCAACACCACCAACTCCAGATTTTGTGTACTAATTTTCAGAACTGGGATTCTTTCTGAAATTTAAAACACAAATTAATACTCTTAAGCAGTAACCATCCCTGGTACAACATTTTCCAATAAACATTAACATACATATACACAATCATATCTGCCAGTCCACACAAAATGGGCATTGTTCATTGTCCTGGAAGACCATAGTATAAGCGTTGGCACTGTGTTTTTCATTTTCCCTCTCCCCTAACTTGTTTCTCAAAGAGAACACAGAATTTTTAAAAAATACTAAAACCTTTGCTATGCATCATGCCATTTCAGCTCAATAGTATGATGGCAGACTGAGAGTCCAGCCCTGAACAGATTTGACTGATCAGCAAATATTCTTGATCTAAAGCTTGGTATTTGTGATGGTCTGTTAAAAGACAAACTGAAATGAAATCTTGAAAGAAACTGCTGGAGACAGGCATGGAGATGAAATAGTTCTTCAAAATGAGCTTCAAGCAAAACTGCAGCTAGGGAATCTTCCTATATAGAGAGGCAAACTAAGGCGATTCATAGGTCTGAACATCCATGTATACAAACTCTGTAGACATGCTATTAATATTTAATTCAATATTGGAAACTGTCCTCACTGGCAGAAATGAAAAGGGGTACAAAGGTGCTCAAAATGTGGAAAAATAAACTTTTTTAATTTAAGCATCTTTTCTTAATCACCATTTTATAACTTTTCTTCAGTAAAACTGTGGACTATAACACCAGATTGGACCCTGACAAAGGGCCAAAGAACCATCATCCCCAAATCTGACTATTACTGTTTGATGTAAATCTTTAGATATGCCCTGACTTTCCTCAGTAATGCACTGTGACTCGGAAGTGTATGTTGAAATAATCCCTTTCTTCTACAAGTTTCTTCTGGTGATGTTTACCATAACAACAAAACAAAATTGAACATATGTCCTGTAATGTTTACAATAGTCCTTCTAAATAATGGTAGCATAAGATTTCTTTCCTTTTTTATCTACATTTATGATATTTTTCTATATTTTTAATGATACGAAAATATGAAAACATATATCTGAATACTTACTTAAATCACTATAGTAAAATGAATAAAATGTCAATTTTTATTAATAAATATTAAAGTAAAATTATTTTTATAATACACAGGGCACTTGTCTGAGAAAAATAGCTTCAAAATATAGAAAACCAGAATTTCCTTCCAAGGAATTTAACATCTTAAATAAGATGCAACCTTTATGAGTAAAGTATAAGCAGGTACTATTGTAGTGCTACAGGAATCACACCCAAAGATGTGAAGGGTGATTTTCTTTGTATTAGCAGCACTAATGATGTGTAGTTTGCATAGAAGAGTAAAAGAGTCTTAAAATTCACAGTGTATATTATCTCATTTGATTTAGAAAGTAACTTATTGAAGATTAAGCCCTGCTTCTGACAACAGCTAGGAAAAGCAAGGTTCCATGAGCTGAGTGACTTCAATAGGTTTGAGAACTCATATAAAGTAATGGCTGGTTCACATTGCTGGCTGTGGGCTTGGGTTTCTTTTCACCTGAGAGCAAAGCCTCTGGCAGAGCATGGTGTGCTTTTGAAAATACTTCACATTTATATTATTTATTTTTACAAAAGCAATTATTTTAACTAATTTATGAAGAGTATTTACTCCATGACAAGGGGAATGATGAGTTCATGGATACAAAAAGTTCTAAAGAAAAATTGTGTTTAGAGAATTTAATGTTGAAAGCATAAATAAAGACCCAACCACAGAGAGAAGAATATTAGATAGATTCCACTCTTCATTTAGTTATAGTCCAACTACACATTTCCATAAATATTAAATTAAGTACATTGTATTTTCTTATAAATAACAAAACTTTTCCCAACTCATTACACAATTTTGTCTAAGTATTTTAATAATCAACTCCCATGCTTAAACATAGAAATATAATCATGGCATATTAGATATGCAAGAAGCATTTAAAGAAGGCAGAGTAGGAACTTTTTTTCAATGAATGAGGAAGTGAATGAATGAAAGAAAGAAAACACTCTTTTCTTAAAGGATCCATGAAAGGATTGGCTGTGCTATGTTTTCTCATGAAGAACAAAACCTGTTGTTTAAAGTGGACTACTTTCTCTTTCACCATCAACCATAAAACTTTAATGTTAGAATAAATAAATATAAATAAAATTGATAAGATCCATGTGTCCTTCCTATGTGTGTAGGTGTGTGTGTTTGTGTGTGTGTGTGTGCATGTGTATGTGTGTGAACTGATAATTGCAATATATATGATATGCAAAGGAAAAATCTAAATAGCCAGTATTATTGCAAACATTTAAATGATTATTATCTCTTACCATGTCAAAGTCAACACACTGGTTGTTGTAAACAGCTTTATATATCTATGTATCAGTCATTATTTTTTGTTTCATGATTATATATGTTTCTATCATAAAATGACCATAGAGAAATGTTTTATCAAGTACTACAAATAGAATTGGTTTCTAAAGCCAATAAAATAACTTCAGCTTGTTCTAAATTATTTCATAGATATTAGGATAAGTTCTGTGTTCAATATGTGCAAGTTTAACAGTCTTGTACACTATTCTGACTGTGCCATCTTGCACAGTTCAGCTGAGAGCTCTAGTTCATCAATAAAAAAGAGGTAATAATGTATTTTTAATAATTGAATAGTAAATGAACATTTAAGATAACATGTGAAGGATTTGGCAAGATACTTTGAACATAGAAGATAGATAGTTGTTTTCTTGATAATGGTTGATGGTAATTGTCTTCTTAATTTTATCAAAATAACCAAGGAAACAAGCCTCTGGGTACACTTGTGACGTATTATCTATGTTGGTTCCCTTCTAGACATACATTTAAGGAATCACCTTGATTAGATTATTGTGGCATAAAGATCCACTCTAAAAGTGCATCACAAAATATCTTAGCCATGATTCCAGGGTTTCATAAAGAAAAGAACACTAACAGGACAGAACCAATCATTGATCTCTGCTCCTCGGATGAGGATGTAAGGTGACTAACTGACTCAATTTCTGCCACTAGAACTCCCTGTTTATGATGGACTCTTGAACAGTGATCCAAAAATAAACCCTCTCTTTTTCATAAGTTGTTATTACTACAGCAAAAAGAAACATAGCTAATAGACTCCTTAATAATAACATTAATATCTGTAAAAGAAAATTGTGCTTAATAAAGTCAATTCAACTATCCGAATACAACTTTTTACAGAAATAAATTATTGGCAGATAGAATTCGTTTGCAGGAATTTATATTACATAAGTGTGCACTGTAGTCCAATTACTAGCATTCTTATCAGTCAAAAGAAAAAAGGCACTGAGGCATTCCTAGAGCAGAAAACCAGAGAGTGATGCCATAGAAAAAGGTGCCCATGATCCAGCGAATGCCAGCAACTGTAAGAAGTTGAAAGAATAAAAAAAAATGTGCTAGAATCTAGAAAGAGCATAGCCCATAAACAACTTCATTAATTTTGACATTTAGATTTCTGGTTTTTTAAGATACCTGTCAATGATTATAGTAGATACAATATTCTGGCTATATTAAATTATTAAAGGTATGCTTTGAGTGTTATTATGATTGCTTGTTTTAAATAATGTTCTAGGCATGTCTGTGATGATGCCAAAACTTTATTTATATTGAGGATGTGCATGCTTATGATATTGTCATCTATAGATTGTACTATAAGACACTGATTACAATTATACTTCTTCATTAACACATTTTAGCTTAATAATTGGCAATAATTTTAATATTATTATGGTCATTAGACAGTTAGTTTTTTAAAATTTTTTTGAGGTAGGGTTTCATTATGCTACTGAGAAAGTTTTGGAAATGACAATTATAGACTAACCTTCCATACACTCCTGGGGTCTGAGATTACCACTCACCTCAGCTCAGATTTTATTATTATGACTACTCAAGAGAGCCTGCTTATAAACCAACATGAAATTGTTTTCATGGTCATCAACTATTCTCATTCCAATAAATCTCAGCCTGTTCTGTCCCTGTGGGTAGTGGTTTATGGGTCTTATACACACAAACAACACTAAGGGAAACACAAGCCAAATATTCTGCCTAGATGAATCACTCTGTACTTAGACAAACACTTAAACTGTTAGTGTTTCCTTATTTATCCCCTCCATTCTTTCCTTCCCTCTTTGCTTCTCTCTCAGACATTCTAAATTTTCTTTGTACGTCTTCACTTTTCACTCCCCCTTTTGCTTCCTTTCTTCTTTCCTTCCTACCTTTCCTTTCCATCCCTTCCTTCTTCCCTATTTACTTATCTCCTTTATATTCTATCCTTCATAGAAATCTACAACTGATATCAAGATTCACACAGTGGGACAAATTAATGCAACTAAACAAACACATGAGGTGTACAGTGGAAAAAATGGATTCATGTCTACTATGGAAGGAGAGAACATTCTGGGGGAGAAGCATATTTTAGACAGCAGATTTAGCTGTTTTCTAATTTACTTCACAAATATTTATTGATAATGTCTAGGTTCCTCTGTGAACATAGATGGAGACAAAATAGTCAAGCAGCCATTTCCTCATCGAAATCACTGTGCGAGACGTAATAGCATCTGTAAGTCAATTATTTGTTTCTCACTGCAGAATTTTTTTCTCCTCCCGATTTCCCCTTATTTCCTGTCAAAGTCATAGGCCATATGCTTTTAAATAAGCAGGAGAGACATCCATACAAGGCACAAAATGTTCTCTGCACTTTGAGTGGTGCTACTTGACATGGATTTAGGAGGTATGGTCTTATTGGAGAAGTGTATCACTGCAGGTTACCTTTGGGGTTTCAAAAGCCTAAGCCATGTGCACTGTCTGTTTACTTTCTGCTTCCTGCTGAACTTCATGTAGAAGTGTAAGCTATATCTCCAGCACCATGTCTGCTTACATGCCATGTGCTTACCACCAAGAGGATAGTGAATAAAACCTCTGAACTGTAAAAAGCCTCAATTAAATGTTTTCTTTTAGAAGAATTGCTGTGATCATGGTGTTTGTTCCCAGCAATAGAGGATTAAGTAAGACAAGATCTAAACAGATATTTGTATCAGTAATACTGAAGTGTGTGTGTGTGTGTGTGTGTGTGTGTGTGTGTGTAACAAAGTAACTAAGAAGAGGGCATTAATTTTATTGACCGGAGTTAGGGAGACACTGAGATTTTGAATGATGGGCAAACAATTTGAATATATTACACATAAGAATTTCTCAAAAATTATATTAAAATTTTAACTAACAGGGTACTTGGAGCAAGAAAATGAAGAATAGTTGAGACAACAAGTAGAAGGAACAGATTATTTGAGAGATTTGAGACTAGGAAGAGTTACAATTAAAATTCAAGATCTGAGAAAAGGATCCCATGGCAGATTGGGATGGATAGAAAATGAAGTTAGGTGGGCAGGAATAGTTCAAACAGTTTGTAGAACAGGATCCTCATATAACTATGCTTATGAACAATGAGGAAATAGAGTCCAACACCAAGTAGCAGGTGTTGAGTGGCTCATGATTCAGTTTTAGTAGGTTAATAGTAGCAACATACTTCAAGTTGGTTATGCTACCCCAGTTTATCAATGTAATAAGAATAGAAGAGGAAAGGGCTAAAAGTGGTAAGAAGATGAAAATAATCTTTTTAGCCCAATCTTATTTATGAATGAAATAATACAACTCTTCAAATCTTGTCTGAGATGTAATATTTGTTTTGTTAACAAACCAAATGGTGAGTCATATCTGAGAGGTATTCTGAAATAACCGACTTTTTAAATTTTAAAACAAAAGTACAAAGAACAACAAGTGAGCAGGAAAGTCTAAGTCCCACATGACCATTGCTGTCAATGTGTGACTGGTACAGACTGCCCCAGTGCTTGGAAGCTACAACAGAGGGGCTGTTTCTGACAATTAGTGATGAATATGATTGGCATAGAAAGGATGAGAAAAAAGCATAGGATCCCCAAAGACATCTCTCCTACCCAAACACTTGTCATTATGGCTAATTGAAGGAGATCCAAGAGATCAGGAACAGTTTGACATTTAGATTATTTTGTAGCTCCTGCTAAAACCAAGGCTGTTCTGTTTCCTAGTTTTGTATGTTTCCTGTATTTTATTTGCACTACCATGGCCTGCTAGGTCCCACAAACACATTGCCCACATTCAGCCTTGCCTAAATCCCTTTTGGTAAATATATATCACATAAATCAGATGAACCAATGTCTATTTAAAACCTTCAAGTAAATGCAGCTTTGTGTGAAATAAGTGTAAATATTTTATCACACAAGGCTTGAAAATCTGCATCCAAAATTGTTACCTAATCTAGATATTATTTTCTGCATAAGAATTCATTACTATTCAGCATTATTTTGTGCTGAATTCAATAAGTTTGCAGTATTTATGCTTTGCTGTTTAACTTTGTGATCATTCTTAATATCAAGGCACTGTTAAAATTTTATTTTTAGAAAATGGAGAAGATGAGGAAGATGAAGAGATCATTTGATGGTGAAAATTACTAAGGGTTAATAATTTGAATCAATTTAGTCATGTTCCTTGCTCTGATTCATAGGATTTTCTCTAATGTTAAAAAAGTCCCCATATACATGAACTCACTTTATCTCTTTTTTTCTGCTATTCCTTTCTCCTTCTTATAAAATTTTTGTTCTTAGAAAATAGGAAGATGGAATATAGGTGGCAAAGTTGTGTTAGCCAATGGTTTAAAGCCTTTTTCAGATTTTTAGTGCACACATAAGAATTACCCAGGACATCAGCTTTGCTTCACCCAGGTCATCAGAAGTATTTAGGTGACCCACAATCTCATGAGAAAAACATGATTACAGTATTATATTTTATAATGATTTATTACCCAGTTTTACTTGATTTTAAGTATTCTAGTTATTGGTCTTATTTGATATTTAATTTTCAATATAAGTAAATTAAAATTAAAGACAATTTAAGGTTTGGTGTCTATACCATATGACACACATTAATAGTGCTTAATAACTACATACAGCTTCTGGCTACTGAACTGAGAAGCATAGATATAAATCTCAGGCCAGACGAGTATTTGGTCATCTTGACATATTTATTTCTGTATTGCTTGCTTTCTTAAATTATTCTCAACAGTTTAAAACTCTTTTCATTAAGTTTTTAAATTTCTTACACATGTATTGTATTTAGATTATTTCTCAACTCTCTCTTATCCCTCTGAGCATACTCATGCGTACCCTTCTTCTCCCTCATAAAATGCTCTCAAATTTTCCCTTGTATATAATTTCCATATATCATGCATACACAAACACACACACACACTCATACATATACACATATGATCACAACCTGCTAGATCATTTAGTGTTACTTATATGCATATGAGGAGACTAATTACTCAATATTAGATAATCAATTGGTGTGTCAGCCCTATGGAAAACAGTCTCTCTTGTCAGCAGTTTGCCTATACCTCTTTATCTATGACTGGACCTCTTTGAGAATCTTCACATCCAAGTTGACATATCAACCATTGTTATTATTTGAATATTGTATAGGCAGTAATATTTCTGAGATTTCATAGGTACAATTTCCCTGTCATATATTAAAGACACAATCTCCAAGCTTACATCCTGGCCCTTTGACTCTTCCATTATGTAACTTCTTCTGCTACATTTTTTTTCTGAGACTTGGACATGGGCTATTGTTTTAGCTATATCAGTCAGGGAGGGCATCCTGTGGTCAGATGTTATCTGTATTTTGATCAGCTGTGGCTTTCTGTTATAATCTCTATTTACTGTAAAAGTTTCTTTGAGGAAGGGCAAGGGACACACTTATCTGTGTACATAAAGACAAATATCTCAAATACAATTAGGCATCACACTTCCTTAGGACAATGGTGGGAGTATGTTCTCTGTGATCCATAACCTCACTAGCAACAGCTATTGGCCACGATTAAATCATTAAACATAAATTTGTACTTACTGAGCAACATTTAAGTTCAACAATAGAACTATTGGTTACTTCCAAAATATGAATGCCTGTATTATACCTTTAGGGATCTCTTGCTGTGCTCAAGACTCTTGGATTTCATTGGTCACAGACAGATAGGACAACTGATTGTTTTTCTTTCTTGGAAGCTTCAATAGGACCTTCTAGTACTATGATGGTTAATCAACATGTAGGAAAATTCCATGTCAAACCTAGGTTTTTCTCTTCTGAGTTCTGTGTTCACTTTAGTAGAGAAAATTGTATCACAATCTCAAAAAATAAAACAAATAATAAGGAAAAGAACGTGTTGAAAGAGATTTCTTCCTGTTCTATTTGGTAGGGACAGTTGACTTATTTCACTCTCACTTCTTGGTCTGTGCTTATGAAAACTCTCTTGAGTTCTATCAACAGTGTCTTGAGATTCTCCATTCTTTTCTCCATTCATTCAATAAGTAACTTTATGATACAGTACCTTCAAATGGAAGCCAGATAAACACGGCACAGAAAATAGGTTAGCTTGCATGGAAAATGTACTACAGTTTGGTATTAATGGCTAGCTGAAAATGATGAGTAAATTATGACTAAAGTAGGGGGCAGACAGGAAAAATCTGGTGATCAGGTAATTAAATGAAAAGTTCAGTTGTCTATGCTGGCACTCAGGTGGGGTAGGTCTTGGAGCAAGGGAGACTTATCTTCTAAATAGTACAGAGCAACATTGGAGAGAGAGAGAAAGAAGCTGTAAGAACTAAAACTTCTGCAATCACAGAAAAAATAATAGAGAGGTATTAGAAATAAAAACGGGCATGTACTAAAGACATATTTTGGGAACAGAATAAGGGTTCTTTGTAGAATTAGACCTGTCTTAGCTTATTCTAAAAGTGCATTTTCAGGCATTCATATATTTTGTTTTCCATCAAGGGCACAATTCTTATAATAATGTTTAACTCACTATGTTGTTCTAAGACATAATGAAAAGTTTGGGGAAATAACTTGCTATAGTGGAGACCAGAAAATGGTTTTCTGTCAAATAACTTCAGTAGACTTATAGGCTTTATTTCCTGGAAAACAACTCTCAGCCTCAAGCTCACCCTTCTCCTTTGCTCCCACATACATTTTATACCATGGAGCTCCCCTGCTGTGCAATGACTTCTTGCAGCACATCCCCAGACTTGCAATAGGGAACAAGTGGGAGAAGAAAAGTATACATTACATTTATTACAAATTTATTTATTAAACACATCTGTTAATTTCACCAGTGCAATTCTGACTTGATTGTTGTTTTGTCCTTGCTAATTTTCCCTTTTCTCTTGTGAAGGTTTCTATGATGGATTACATGCAAATTTTACAACCATTATAATTTTGAGCATCTTAGTAAATTAATTTTCTCTCTCCTTTCTCTGTCTGTCTTTGCCTGGCTCTGTCTCTCTCTCCCCCTCCTTTCCTCTTTTATCTCTCTCTCTTTCTCCCTCATCCACTTCCTCACCTTTCCCTTCTCTCTTTATCCTTCCTGCCCATTCCACTTCCAACTCTTTCTGTTTCATATCTATGCCTTCCAATCTCACTGTGTTCTCTCTCTGTCACTGACTTCAAAGCCCTTTCTTATATACTTTATTTATATTTTCTGTCTTTATTGTTCCTTTTACATCTTTGCTAGAATCTTCTATATTAAATATCTATCCTTAAGACAGGAGTAGTGTCACATACTTTTAATCCCAGTACTTGGGAGGCAGAGCTAGGTGGATCACTGGGAGCTCAGTCTACAAATTGAATCCATTGGTATACAGAAAGGCCATCCCCTTCATCAGAAGTGATGGAGAGGAAGTTTTGAGGGTGGGGCAGTATGAGATGTGACTGGGAGGAGAATAGGACTGTGATCAGGATGTAAAACTTAATAAATAAATTGGGATGGAAAGGAGGAAAAAAATGAATGACTATATGTTAAAAAAAATCCATCCTTTTCCTTTCCTAGACTTTTCTCTATTAATTAGCTACCATTATTTTCTGTCCTTTATGCCCTGTTACTCTCTTCTCTTCATTCATTCTCTAGTCCCTTTCTCTGTCTATCTTCATTCCTGCCTCTCCCCTACAAGCTTCTCTTTCTTGCTGATTGCTGTCCTGCTCTGGGTCTAGTGCTTATACTTCCATCACAGAGTGGAGAGTATGATTAGATTAGAGAGACTGTAGAGATAATCCTGTGAGAGGATCCACTCCATGTCCCCTCTAAGTGTCTCTTGGGTGACTAGGCTTTGGTAGGAGGACAGATGCACTCATAGAAGGGTAAATGACAGAAATAATATATTTGTCACAACTTACTAGCTATAGAGGAGAGTTTAAAATAGTATTTGAAAAGCAGGAGTGATCCAGGCCAAGAGTAGATGTTTTCCAAAACACTGACAATTTTAACCTCTCATTGCTTTTTGTTTTTGTTTTTTTATTTTTTGCCAGGGGATGGGTATAAGGTAACTCAGCTATCACCACAAACTCTGTCTTCTTCTAGAATCTAATCACAGAGCAGCATCACTACAAAAATAGAAATGGCTCATGCATTCCATTTGTCATCCCATAGGATACAGCTAATCAGAGCAACCGTCAGTGATAGCTACAGAGCAAGGACATTAAAGCAAATTTGTTGGTGCAGAACAGTAATTGAGTTCAGGGTTATGAGGGAGGGCAGGATGGTTCTATAACTTGTAGTAAAGCCTATGATTCAAAGGGCTTGCATCTTTCTAAAATGTGAGAACAGCTGACTTCAAACACTACATTATAACATACAAGTCAGGAAACAAGCTAGACTGGCTTATCTGTAGGACATGAGGAATTGACTTTTGACTCAGGCTTCCTAAACTTTCCTTGAAAAGACTAGGCACTATCTAAAGTGCTCCCAGGTTTTAACAAGAAGTATAGACCTGAACCACTTCTTTTTCTCAGTTTTGTTAATTAGAAATAGAATCTTCTGATATAATATTTTTAATTATAGACCACCCCAATTCCTCCCATATCCCCCCTACTTTTTAAACCCTGATCCTGAACAGAATTAATGATACTATATTCTCTATGGAAAATGACGAGCTGTAGATAAATTCTGAATGAAAGTTACTATTAAAAGACCCCAAGGTCTTAAATCAGTATTTTTCAAATTTAAAATGGGAAGAAAACTCCCAAAAGATGTGGTTAAAAGTTCAGATTTTACTCAGTGGTCTAAAAGGGTCTATTAATTTCTTCAAAATTCTAAGAAGCTATCAGTTGTGCTCCATGCATGAACCTTATTTCTATCAATAAGACATTAAAATTTTTCAGTACCCTTGAGGACATAAAAAACATCAAGAAGATAATTAACATGTTCAGGATCACTTTTTATTGATAGACTTGGTTGCCTGTTTACTATGGATTATTTTTATTAACACAACTTTTGGTACTATCAATCAGAGAAGACCAATTAGAAGTATCACTCTTCTACTGGATAGCTTACTTTGGTGAAATATATATATATATATATATATATATATATATATATATATATATATATATATATACATTCAACATATGGTCATAATATAGTACCCTCTTTTATGGTCGTTATAATAGGATTTCTAGTTATAACTAATGAATAAATTACAACATAAAAAAAACAAAATTTAATATATATTAAAGGCTCAGAGTACTACAGAAATTATAGAAAAATTCTTTCCTTCCAAGTATTTACTCATTATAACAAAGTTTAATGGAGTTTTGGAGGGCTGCACCATGTGGTTATGCACATTGAGTCATGTTTATCTCTGAAAGCCATCATTCACATTGCACATGACATCACATCTTTTCAGAGCCTCTACTGAGCATCTGGAAAGCACAAGCATATGTGAAGACAGAATGACTTCCTGATTTTTCATGAAGTTTCTTTCTGACTAGCATCGGTGTGTTGTCTTTGATAGCTCATTAAATGTTATGCCCAAGAGGCTCATACAGCTTTATAAGTGCTCTTTCTCATTCCTTCATGCTTCACCTATTTTTAGAGGCATAGGATACCATTTCCAAGGCACTCTAGGTGACAAATGCTCAACATGTATTCTTTACAAGCTAAAGAAAATTTTATTTTTTTCTTTTTTGCCATGCTCACACCATCATTTTCTCATACCAATTTTTCACAATGCACCACTTTATATTGGTAACATTTTTAATTTTCTAACTTAAAAATTTAGACCCATTTAATACTTTTGTTAAAAATACCTATACCCTACTTATAATATCAGTCTAAAAGATGATCTATGATTAACATCAAAATTTTGGTCTGTATATGTACAATGTTTATGCAGTGTACCTAATATTTTGTTACATGAATGTGTATTCATCCTTAGAATTACAGAGAAATCTAGAAAGGTGGTCATTAAAACTGTTTTAAATTAAAGTGCCACCAAACAGTACTATCTGTTCAACTCAACCTATTTCTGCATTCACTTTCACTAAGTCTCACAATAGCTGAGCACTAAGCATTTCACCACCAATTTGGCAGTTTTGAAGATAGGCAACTTATCTTGCTTAAGATCTCTAACATGTAAGCTCTAGGGCTGCATCCCTTTGGATCCTTCATATTTTCTATTTTTACTTCTTCTATAGTAGGACACCTGAAAGACATGCAGAGAGTCCACTGAGCTGGACTGGGTGGGTCACAGATGTTTTGTCTTCTTCCCCACAGTCCATGCCACCTGGCACCACCTGTCCTTGTTATCCAGTGCCAGGTGGAAAGGCCACCTCATTCCACAACAATCAGAGCTTGGAATGAAAGCAGCAAAGCAAGTGGCTGCCCTTTCCTGTGTTCTGTTTTCATAGCAATTGCTGCTGAAATAATCAGATGTTAGTTCCAAGTGATAATTTCTTGTTTGTTTACCTTGGCCACTGGATGCACAATTGTGGCCATGGCTGGAAATGTGAGAATTCAGCAGGGTGGCTGGTGACATCTGAGACTTTGGAGGTGAAATCAGAGTCAAGCGATATATTCATGGCCAGAAATGAACAGCAGGTACAGTTCAGGATAAATCCCAAATCTCAAACATTTCCTCTAAAAATCTAGTCCTCAATTTTTAGGACCAAAATCATCACTGAACAGAGGTTCAAAATCCTAACATCTCTTGGAAACTGCTTTTGCGCTTGATCTTCTTTCTCTCTCATCTGTGAAAGAAACAATAATGACAGGATTGGTAAATGAAAAAAAAAAGTAATTTTCTATTTAAAATTATCTATTATTTTTAGACCCTCTCTGTGTCAGACTATAGTCATGTACATAGAAACACCAGGGAATCATAAAATTGGGTTGTGGGGTTGGATCCAACCACAAAATGCTTGTTACAAAAGCCTAACAAACTATACTTGAATCTCCAGCACCTACATAAAATGCTATGTGTTCCTAAAATTTAGGTGCTAAAGGATGAGATGAGTGGAGTTCTATGGGACCCTGATAAAACTCTATTAGACTAAAGCTTGAGTGCCAGATTCAATGCGAAGCCCAGTCTTAATAAATAAGTTTGGATAATGATCAAGGAAAGTCACCCAAACATGAACCCCAAGTGCACATATACCCAGTATCACTTGCAATACACACACCCAGCACCCATTAATACACATACTAACAAGTACACACCACACACAAAGAAGAAAGAGAACAACAGAAGCCATGATAGCTACTCATCTCCTAAAATTTCCAAACTCTAATTGCTATGTCATTAGCAGCCCTTTCTCTCAGTCCCTTGCTAACAACTCACTCTACAAGCTTTCCTTACTTCTTCAATGTTTTTGTGCTGGAAATCTTTATGGTTCAACTGTTTCTTTGCTTGGGTCTCTGCTACATGGTGGGCTTTCAAGTGTGCCCTTCTGCAAACACTGTTAAATCTAAAGTAGGCCCCTCCAATGCTGTCTATTCTTTGTATCAATTCTCCATACTTAGCTCCCAGAAGCTGACATGTCTTTGGCACAAACATTTACAGCAGAAGAAATTGATCTGGTAATGGCGTCTCAATGATGAGTGGACCTCCATGTTTTGCATTCATTATTATAATTACAATTGCTGGTACAGTGCCTTACACATAATCATCTTATAATATATATGCATATATATTTATTTATGCATAAATATTTATTAAATACAGAAATAAATGAATGTATATAAAAATGGAAAACCAATTATTTTGATAAAGTCATTTTGATTATTTATTTTGATAGCTTTAGAATTTTATTAGCTATAGGAAGTTATATAGTATGTATAATGATTAATAACCTAAGGTATATTTATAATTATTTTAGAGAACTTAGTGGTTAACATTGACTTTCAGTAACACTATTTTGTTCAGGGTGCACTTCCCTTTTCCAACTCCCACAACCATAGCCTCAATCATCAAATGTGATAGAATTAACTTCTTCTGATGGAATGGGGAAAATCCCTTTCTTTCCCATATATATTTTACCTAACCAAATACAGCTCCAAAAGACATTTGATAATAAACTGAAATATATCATGCCTTGGCAGAGATTAAAACAGCATGAGATTTGTTAACATGTGTGTATATTGTAAATGTTCCCATGTATATTTTGAATATGCTATGTTCTGCATTTGATCAGGTTCAGAACAGCCACACAATAGAGGTTAATCTTCTTCTGCATCCATCTCATCCATTCCAAAAACATTTCCGAAACACATTGCCTATATTTAATAAGCTGTACGATGCCCTGGCGAACTGGACACAGAACTCAATATTATTGCACCAAGTAAGAGAATGGTTTGTTTAGAGGCTAAATGGCCAGGTTGGGAATGAAACCAAGGTTCAAAATTGTCACTCCAGCATTATATTATATCTCCTAGCAATTCTGCTTTCATATATTTATATATGCGTAAGCAAGTTGGAGGGATGATGAGATTCCTTTGGTGAAACATGTTTATATCCTGATATGATAACTTTTAAATTGTCTTCAGATACAACCTTTGAATGCTTGCCCAATAAAAACACACTATGGCCTGTATAAGGACATTATTGATACAGAATTAATAGATTTTTATTCAGTACTATGTTCCAGGCAAAAACTGAGCTGACATTCTCAAACTAAATCATCAAGCATTTAAAACAGAAGGAAAATAAACACAAGGTTTAATGCATCTTGTTTTAGGTTGAAGACTTTGATCCACTTGAGATTGAGTTTTGTGCAGGGTGATAAATATGGATCGGAGTTAAGCATTAGCATTGATTGGAGCTTAATGTGGAAACCATGACAATTAAGTCTTAAAAATTATTCTACTGAAGGTTAAGAAACTGATTGGTAAAAACCAATGACTATGTAGCCTTATCTGTAGTAGAAAGACAGCAAAGATGAGTATGATATTTTCCAAAAGATCAATTCTATGAGCACATACAATGACAAATATAGTTTGTTTCTACAGATTAAGGTGTATAGGGTGGTAATCTGTGCCATGTTTGAGGTAAAAAAAAAAAAAAAGTGGAAAAACACTTTTTGATTACGTGTGTGTGTGTGTGTGTGTGTGTGTGTGTGTGCTTTTTGCTCAAATTGTTTCAGCAGAAAAGCATTAGAGTACTTTAGCCTCTGCTAATGCCAAGTGTTTCCATACTTGCTATAAAAACTGAAGTTATCCAAGGGTATTTCTAAAACATCTGTCTAAGATACAGACTAAATTCAAAGAGAGATCTAAAATACTAGTTACAGCAAAAATGTACCAGTGAGACTTTTGGATAGTACTACTATTCAAAAATACACTCAAATTCTCTCTCTCTCTCTCTCTCTCTCTCTCTCTCTCTCTCTCTCTCTTTCTCTCTCTCTCTCTCTGTTTCTCTTTGTGTGTTCGTGTGTGTGTGTGCATGTGTATGTGTGTGAGAGAGAGAGGGAGAGAGAGAGAGAGAGAGTATGTGTATGTATATACAAGATCAGATTTTGTTGTTAAGACTTCACTGGTAATAGCAAATTCATTGCATTAAAAGGCTAGTTTATATCTTTTTAAAAATATCTTAAAGCCTACGATTATTTTAGACAATGATGGGCTATAATTTTTCAAAATTCACAATATTATTAAAAGGTGTTTAAGAGCATTCAAAGTGAGACTCTAAAAATGAAGAAAGCAATGAATAACACTGCAGAGTGTTCCACAAAGAAGAATGAACATTTGTCTAAATTCTAAGTAGGTAATGAGCTCAGTTTATAGGGGGAGGGACCATCAAAGGTCAGTGTGCAGGTTACAAATAAGAGAACAAGGAAGAAGAGGTAAAGAGAGGCTGGAAAGAAAAAGAAGGTTGAATTCAGAGACTCATGAACCACAGCAAGAAGATGGATTTAATTCCAGATTATGAATCTTACAAGCATAATAGTGAGGATTGTGTGATGCCACAGTGGTACAGATAACAGAGACAGCCCTTCATGGGCTATAATTTAAGGAGGAAATTTCCTTGGAAAACCCCAGGACCTCCAAGCAAAAACATCCTGTCAGGGGGAGATGACCTGCTTTTCTTTATTTTGATCTAAAATACATTGCATACAAATCCTGCTTGAAGCTGTCCCCTGAAGAGGCTTTGCTAGCATCTGACTGATACAGCTGTAGAGACTCACAGCCAACCATCACACTGAGCCTGGGGACTCCAATGGAAGAGTTAGGGGAAGGACTGAAGGAGCTGAAGGGGTTTGCAACCCCATAGGAAGAAGAACAGTATCAAGTAACCAGACCCTCACCCCCTAGAGTTCCCAGGGACTATACCAGCAACCAAAGAGTATACATGGAAAGGTCCTTCATTCCAACTACATATGTAGCAGAAGGATGCCTTATATGGCATCAATGGGAGTGAAGGGAGGCCCTTGGTCCTGTGGAGACTTGATACCCCACCATAGGGGGATGTTAGCAGGGTGAGGTGGGAGTGGGTGGGTGGGTGGAAGATTACCCTCTTAGACACAAAGAGGAAGGGGGATAAGATGGGATGTTGCAGAGGGGAGACCGGGAAGGGGAGCAACATTTGAAATGTAAGTAAATAAAAAACAAAACCAAAACCAAACAAATTCTGCTTGAAAATTAATGTTTCATTTTTTCTCAGAGTTGGAGATTTCAGTCAGTTTAATATAGGAAACTAAAAATGTTGGCCATTAAAGACTCAACATCTATACTGGTCCTGACATATTTTTTTTTTTTCCATTTTGCATGAGGGTTTTAGTTCTAGGCTCACATCCTTTAATTTGCTCTTGAAGGATTTTTGAACCAATTAAGTGTTTATGTGCAGAACATCAGATGGTCTTAACAAATGATGTTAAGACCTTTTCAGTGAAGGAAATAGTGTGAAAGCACAGAACTGCCGTGAGACCCAACTCACAGCACTCCCGGAGATGTCAGCATTTAGTAAATAAATAATGACTAAGAAACACAGGCAAAATCACAATCACATCTCTAAAAAAAAGAACAGATTGTTTTCACATCACTGTAATTTCATTTTTAAAATCTTTGTCAGCTTCATACCCTTATGTAATAAATTTTAATTGTTTTCATTCCCAATTACCTTCTGTCATTTATCTCCCCAACCCATTAAAACCCTCCTTTCCCCCAAAATCTCCCTCATACATTAATGTATGCCTTATGTGAGTGAGCCACTGAGTCTAACTAGGTTTCCTTGCATTTGAATTGGTGACATATTGATTACTTAAACATGTGTATGTTATCAATGACTATACCATTAAATAATTTAAACTTTCCTTGTATCCATGAACTTTAAAGTTCCTGCAGAAGGAATGGGGCTTCATAGAGCCCTCCCACATCCTTCATTAAGTCTCCATTGGTCCAGTCTTATGCAGACATTATGAAGTTATCCATAGCTGCAGTGAATTCATAAGAACAACCACATCCAGAATTTATTTTGTTTCCCAGCCCTAATTCCTAAGGCTCTTATCATTTTTTTTTGTCCTTTCTGTGATGTTCCCTGAGTCTTGGACAATGTGATTTTAATATCTTATTTATAGTTGTATACTCCACTGTTTTACTTTGTACTTTTAGTCAATTTTTAAAATCCTACTTAGTAAAAAGAAAAGGATATTCATACATGTACATGTACACATACACACATTGACACAAAAATTGCTCTCATGTTTTCATGTGTGTGCTTTTGTGTTGTATGCATGTGCATACAGATGTTCTCTCTTGCATATATCCATGTAGAGGCTAAAGGTCAATCCTGGATGTCTTCATTGAATGCTCTCCGCCTTTTTGTTATTTTTGGGACAATTTCTCAATAAACACAGAGATTACTGATTTGACTAGATCCCTGGCCATTGGGCTTCTAAGCTCACCCTGTCAATGCTGAAGAATAATGCTGCAATTATTTTACATGGGAGCTCAGGAAGCTTAACTCAAGGTTTCCTGCTTGCACAGCAAGCACATTGTCTACTGAGTCACCTCTCCTTTTCCTTCCCTCATTTCTTTAGTCACTCTCCATTAATTGACCTGCAGAAGGCACCCCTTGAGCCATTTGTTCTCAATGTAACAAGTGATACAGTCATGCAGATGACATGCATGCCACATGTATGTGCATGTTACTTATTACTTACTGAAACACATCTGTTACACCATATTTCTTACATACTGAATAATTTCTCATTCTTCTCCATGAATAGACTTGTCATGAAAACATTTGAAATAATTGATAAATATATATTGTATTAGTGCTGTTTGTGAATATGAACATTTGGTAGTTGATCCCTTGAGGATACACAGTCCCCATACCATCTCCCTTTAATTTTTCTATACATTTTGCCTCACATGGTAGTTTCCTAATTACTCTAGTATCCTTTCTGTTTTTATGTTGTAAATGTGTGAGTGTGTGTGTGTGTGTGTGTACATGCACATGGTTTAATATAGCTATATAAATGTAGGATCCATGCATGAAAGAAAACATGCAATATGTATATTTCTTAGTTTCTGGCTTACTTCATTTAATATGATGATCACAAAAAAACATTCATTTTCCAATGAATAGAATATATTTTTATGTTATGCTGCATAAAATTCTCTAAATGTGAGTGTATGTAAGTATATTTGTATATACAAGCAAAAAAATGTATATGTTGATTATATAGCCTGAGTGTTATACATAGTACTGTACTAAATATATAGGCACAGCTAATATAAATTTTAAACTAAAATAAAAGCATATTCTAAATAGTGCCTCATTTTGGTTTCTACCATTCACCAATTACAAAAAGAAAGAAAAAAACCTCAAATTTTGGGGAGAAACATCTGATGCTAAAATTGAAGGATATGTACAAAGTGAACATGTGTAGATCAGTGTGCATTGCTTAGCCATCATCATAGACGCTTCCTGCTACAGAAGATGACAACAAATTCAGAGGCCCACACCCAGGCATTAAACAGAGAGTGAGAGTCCTTGGAATTCTCAATCCTAGATATGATACCTTCCTCCGATCTCTCCCCCCAGAGTTAAGGGAACCAAGTAGAAGAGGCAATGGAAAGAGTATAAAAAACCAGAGGAATAAAGGCTACCATGAAAACACCTTCAGCAGAGTGGCCAGATACAAAATTAAGTCAAGCAAATCAGTAGTCTTCCTATACTCAAAGGATAAACAGGCTGAGAAAGAAATTAGGGAAATGACACCCTTCACAATTGTCACAGGCAATATAAAGTATCTTAGTGTGACTCTAACCAAAAAAGTGAAAGATCTTTATGACAAAAACCTCAAGTCTCTGAAGAAAGAAATCAAAGAAGACCTCAGAAGATGGAAAGATCTCCCATGCTCATGGATTGGTAGGATTAATATAGGTAAAATGGCCATCCTGCCAAAAGCAATCTACAGATTCAATGCAGTCCCCATCAAAATTCCTACTCAATTCTTCGTAGACTTATAAAGGGCAATTCTCAAATTCATATGGAATAACAAAAAGTCCAGGATAGCAAAAACTATTCTTAACAATAAAAGGACTTCTGGGGGAATCAGCATCCCTGACCTCAATCTGTACTACAGAGTAGTAGCAATAAAAACTGCATGGTATTGGTACAGTAACAGGCAGGTAGATCAATGGAATGGAACTGAAGATCCAGAAATGAACCCACACACTTAGGTCACTTGATCTTTGACAAAGGAACTAAAACCATCCAGTGGA
Source organism: Rhynchomys soricoides (assembly GCA_019843965.1). Taxonomy (NCBI): domain Eukaryota; kingdom Metazoa; phylum Chordata; class Mammalia; order Rodentia; family Muridae; genus Rhynchomys; species Rhynchomys soricoides. Next base: position 3,752,833 of record JADRCH010000117.1, read on the forward strand.
AAAAAGACAGCATCTTCAACAAATGGTGCTGGTTCAACTGGCAGTCTACATGTAGAAGAATGTGAATTGATCCATTCCTATCTCCTTGTACAAAGCTCAAGTACAAGTGGATCAATGACCTCCATACAAAACCAGATACACTGAATCTAATAGAAGAGAAAGTAGGGAAAAGTCTTGAACACATGGGCCCAGGGGAAAATTCCTGAACAGAACACCAATGGCTTGTGCTCTAAGATCAAGAATCGACAAATGGGATCTCATGAAATTACAAAGCTTCTGTAAGGCAAAGGACACTGTAAATAGGACAAAACTGCAACCTACAGATTGGGAAAAGATGTTTACCAATGCTACCTCCGATAGAGGGCTAATATCCAATGTATACAAAGAACTCAAGAAGCTAGCCTTGAGAGATTCAAATAACCCTATCAGAAAATGGGGAAGAAAGCTAAACAGAGAATTCTCAACTGAGGAAACTCAAATGGTTGAGAAGAACCTAAAGAAATGTTCGACATCCTTAGTCATCAGGGAAATGCAAATCAAAACAACCCTGAGATTCCACCTCATACTAGTCAGAATGGCTAAGATCAAAAACTCAGGTGATAGCAGATGTTGGTGAGGATGTGGAGAAAGAGGAACACTCCTCCATTGCTGGTGGGAATGCAAGCTGATACAACCTCTCTGGAAATTAATTTAGCAGACCCTCAGAAAAAAATGAACATAATAATACCTGAGGACCCAGCTATTCCACTCCTGGACATATACCCAGAAGATGCTCCAACATGTAATAAAGACACATGCTCCACCATGTTCATAGCAGCCATATTTATAATAGCCAGAAACTGGAAACAAACCAGATGTCCCTCAACAGAGGAATGGATAAAGAAAATGTAGTAAATTTACACAATGGAATACTACTCAGCTATTAAAATCAATGACTTCATGAAATTCACAGGTAAATGGATGGAAGTTGAAAATATCATCCTGAGTGAGTTAACACAGTCACAAAAGAATGAACATGGTATGTACTCACTGATAAGTGGTTATTAGCCCAAAAGTTTGAAATACCCAAGAGTCACATCACAGCAAGCACAGGGCTGAGTGAGATGTCCTAGATGGAGGAGTTGGAGAAGGGACTGAAGGAGCTGAGGGAGTTGCAGAGAAGGATAAACAGTGACAACTGGCCTGACCTCTCCATGTTCCCAGAGACTGGATCACCAACCAAAGAATACACATGGAAGGACCCATGGTGCTGGCCATATATGTGGCAGAGGAAGGTCTTGTTAGCCATCAGGGGGAGGAGAGGCCCTTGGGCAGGAGGGTGTTAGATGCCCCAATATAGGAGAATGCCAAGGAGGGAAGCCAAGATTGGGTGGGTGGGGGAATACCCCCATAGAGGAATGGGGGAGGGGGAGGGAAATGGGAGGTTCCAAAGGGGAGATCTGGAAAGGGGGAAGCATTTGAAATGTAAATAAAGTATCAAGAAAAATAAAAAAAAAAGAAAAAAGAAAGAAAAGAAAAGAAAACAAGGCCCTCTAAAGTAACATGAGCAAAACTCATATGAACTAAAGCACTATGCACAGAGCCTACACAAAGCCCATTGAATATATATTATGACTTACAATTTACCAATTTTTAAAATTTATTCTTTAATGATTTTTACAACCCAGACTTTATTCCCTTCCCTGTCCACTGATTGTTCCACATCCCACAACCCCATAACCCCCATCTCCAAGAAAATGTCCCTGCCTCACCCCACCAGACCTCCCTACTCCCTGGGGCCCCCAGGGTTAGGTGCATCTACTCTTATTGAGTCCAGACACGGTGGCCCTCTGCTGTAAATGTGTAGGGGGCCTCATATCAGCTGGTATATGCTACATGGTTGTTGTAGCATTACTGATGCTATGGTGTGCTTACAAACAGGGATCTATCATGACTCCCCTCTGAAAGGCCCAACAAGCAGCTGAATGAGTCAAATGAAGATATTTAGACCCAGCCAAAAGACAGAAGCTGTTAAGCCCTGTGGTTGAATTAGGGAAAATCTGGAAGAAGCTGAAGAGGAGGGTAACTTTATGGGAAGATCAGCAGACTCAACTAACCTAGACCCCAGCATCTCCCAGCTTAGCATTTGATAGGATTCCAGCTTGTGCAAAAGACTAGTTGCTTCTCTTCTTGTGCCTTCTTTTTGGCTCTTTTCCTGTTAGGCCTGCTCCACTTCAATATGATACTTTATGTTTTATCTTATATTTTATTTTACTTTTAAAAATGAATGAACCAATACATGAAACCTTAGCCACAGGGCAAAAGTAACAACTGAACTGCTGGTTATACCAGCTGGAAGAAGGAACATCAGAAACCAATTTATTCCAAGGCATAAAACCACTCCAGGGCAGTCCTCATGTTTAGGAGTAGTTGGACGTATGATGGGCTCTACAAGTTTTGTTATGTGTATTTTTATTTGGTTACAGTATGGTGATTTTATTTAATTTTCGTTTTCTTTTTGATGATGTTATAATTTGTTTTCTTGCTTTTTGGTGGGGGAAGTTGCTATTGTATTGTAGTTTTATTTGTTTGTTTGTATTTTGAGAAATTTGAGTGGACAGGGAGGGTTAGAGGACCTGTAAAAAATTGCAGCATGGGGATGAAATGAACAAAATGTATTTGAATTTAAAAATCATTTTAAATAATAAAAATATATTGAAAAAAAGAACATTTCTGTCTGTGCATAACATCTATCATCATTTCAATCTTCCTTTTACTGGTTATCTTATGAAGAACAAAAGTTCTTTATCCCTGAAAAAAATCTAGGAAATCTTGAAAAGTCCCAAAAGAATGATGAGAGTAATATTTAAAATAACTTAGAGGGATAAGCTACAGTACTGTGCAGATCTCATCTAACATCCTGTTTTGTCTTTGTCAGCAATTCCAGGTTAGTAATTTAGTTAATGTCTTAACAAACTTATAGGAAAGGGTTGGAAAAGTAACTTAGCTGTTAGTTTTCCACACTATAAAAGTGAATGGAATGTTCTTGTCAGAAGGACACTACACATATTAATTAGCTGATGCCTGCACAGTGATAAAGACTATAAAATACAAGGTCCACCTAATAATAAAGATGGAGGAAAAGGCCAATTGGAGTTTACCCAGCACTTTGTAATGGTAAAATGGGAGCAAAGGGTGAAATGGCCAAAAAGAATAAAAATAAATAAATTAATTAAAGAGTGCACAGGGTGCTTATGCAAATGCTCTACATACACACATATACATGGACACAACAACATCTTAATTAACCTGTAGAGACCTTTGCCACAAAGTGGTCTCAAAGCAACTAGATTAGACTGGGTATTTAAAGGAGATTATAAGTCCTAATGAGAAAAAATTTTGCAGCTTTTGAGCATGTCTAACTTTAGGGTTTTCCAATGACTTTCCCATTTTGCATTCTTTAAAATCTACTCTTAAACTTTGCAGAAACATTGCAAAGTTAGTTCACAGAATTCCCATATGCTAGCCATTTTTCCTCACTATGATCACTTCATATTAATATGTACATATGTTATAATTAATGATGCAACATTTGTGCTTTGTTAACTAGTATTCATACTCTATTCAGACTTCCTTGTTTTTAACTTAACATCCTGTTTAAGTCCCATGATACTTTCATAAATACCTTTATTATTTAGTCATCATAGTTCTTTAGTTTCTTTTTGGCTATCACACTTCAGTAATTTTTTCTGATTTTTATGACTGTTATGAACTGAATTATGCCTCTGCCAAATTCATAAATAGAAAGACTGCTGCCCTTATAACAATGTATAAGGATTGGTCTTTGGCATGGGGGGAGAACATTTGAGATAAGGCCTTGTAGACAAACTTTTAGTACTAGGATTGATGTCCTTATGAGACATAGTACTTATCCCCCCCCTCCCCTGCTCTTCCTTGCTGTGCAGAAGGGAGAATAGTAAAACAACAAGAAGCTGATCATCTATAAGTCTGAGTGACCCCTCACTAGACCTTAAGTATGTTCACACTATGGTCTCAGATGTCTAGCTTCCAGTTCATGTGAAAATAAATGTGAGACATTCAGTTTATCCTCTTTTGATATTATATACAGGCTGATTAAAAAATACCCTTGACAGTTCAGAACATTTAGTAGGTATTTTGTAGATTTCTCTTAGTGGAAAGTTTTTTTGGTATTTTTCCTCATTATTTAGTTAGGGTTCTCTTTTCATGTGGGAAAGATGAGTACTTGTATGTACTTTTCACTGCCGCAGACCAATGTAAGCAGCACTGATATGACATGAGCTTTGAAAACTGTATTTTTATTTAGATTTTGTGTGTGTGTGTGTGTGTGTGTGTGTGTGTGTGTGTGTGTGTGGTCGTCTATGTGAGTATTTGCCACATATGTATGATTATTCACTGAGGCCCAAAGAGGCCATTTGGTCCCCTTGGACTGGAGTTACAGATCTTTCCTAGCCACCTGATTTTGGTGCTCAAACCAAATTCAGTTTCTCTGGAGGAATATGAACTGCTCTTTACTGCTGAGATACTTCTCCAGTGTAGTCCTATAGCTTTAGTATATAATTTGATCAACTGTCTGTTGAGGTCTTTTTGTCGGTATCTTTCACCATCAGTTTTAATTTCCCCTTTATAGCCACTCAATATACATAGTTCACATAAGGAAGGTTTAGCATGGTGTAGTACTCTACAAATCATATGCAAATCTATATGAGCAATAGGTCTAATTTCACCAATAATTTATTTGTGCAATTCCTAGTTCATATCACTATTTTCTCAAGAATATTTTTTTACATTTTGGTTTATAGTTAAATATGAAAATTTATTTATAAAAAAATTCCAGGTTTATCCACTAGGACTTTGTTACCTGCCCTTGTGCTGTCTTTCTTTTATTATTTTTGTTGTTGTGCTTAGATTTTTTTATTGTTTATTTCCTTTTTTGGCATCTTAAATATGTCTTTTCTAGTACAAATATAATAATTAGTTATTGGTAGGCTATACCCACAAGTTTTGTGCCACCATTGCCTTAGCATACCTTGTAAGTGATATGTACTTTGCGATAAAGTGTTTGTGGCTGGCTAGGTGTTTATTTCTCTGAAAGTACTGTGCAGAGTCTATTTCTATAACAGAGATGCATTGTATGTGTCAACACAGTGGATCAACGATTCTCTGGCTATACATCAGTATGAGGATAACTGAGTATATATTGTAATTCCACAGCTAAGTTTTCTGGAAGAATACAAAGACCCAGGTAGTAGTTTGATCAAATATGATTCTAGAAAACAGGGCCATTAAAAATTTTAATTTCAGGCCCCCAAGCTCCATCATCCTCACCACTGCTTTGCTTACCTTCCCAAGAACGCTTGCTAGTCTCAAGAACATTCAGCTTAGACCCCTCTACCCCAATCTTCTGCCTGCTGTCTCCCCCTGGTGCACAGCCAGTATTGGTGAACTCTGCTCTGTCCCTGAGACATCATGGGGGCCACTGCTATGCCTGCCTTTCAGAGGAGTTCTGCCTACACCAGGAACATCCAGATGGCCAACTGGTAGCAGATACAAACATATAGCTAAAAACAAGCATAAGAACACAGTCAACAAGAGCCAAGGCAATATAGCATCACTAGATGCCAGTTATATTACTATAGGAAGTCCTAACTATGCTAACACAGCCAAAGCACAAGAAGATAACCTTAAACCCAATCGTATAAAGATAATAGAGAACTTTAAAGAGGAAATGAATAAATTCCCTAATGAAATACAGGATAATACAATCAAATCGGTAAAGGAAATGAATAGAACTTTTTAAGACCACAAAATAGAAACAAACTAACCCAAAGCAAGTAAATCCTAGGAATGGAAAGCATAGGAAAGAGAACAGAAACATCAGATGCTAGCATCACCAACAGCATATAGGACATCAAAGAAAGAATCTCAGGCATAGAAGATCCAATTGAAGAAATCAAATTGAATTGAAAAAATCAAATCCAATTGAAGAAAGGTCAAAGAAAATATTAAATCAAAATGTTTCTAACACAAAATTCAAAGAAATCATAGACACTATGAAAAGAGCATATCTAAGAATAATAGGAATAGAAGAAGTAGATTTCCAGATTAAAGGCACAGAAAATATTTTTAACAAAGTTGTAGAAGAAAAGTTCCTCGACCTAAAAAAACATATATTCCTAAAGACATACAAGAAATTAACAGAGGATGAAATGTACTGGACCAGAAAAGAAAATCTTCCTGCCATATAATAATCAAAACACTAAATGTACAGAACAAAGAACATTAAAAGCTACAAGGGGAAAAGGCCAAGTAACATACAAAGGCAGACATACCAGAATCATACCCAACATCTAAATAGACTCTAAAATCCTGAAAAGCCTGAATGTATGTCTTGCAGTGTCTAAGTGACCACAGATGCCACCCTGGACTACTATGCCCAGCAGTTTTAAATTACTTTAGATGGAGAAAACAAGATTTTCTGTGACAAGACCAAATTTAAACATGATCTGTCCAAATCCATCTCTACAGAAGAAAGTAGAAGCAAAATTTCAACCTAAAGAGGCTATCTACACACAAAAGAACAAAGGAAATAAATAGGCAGATACCAGCAAAACCAAAAAGAGGGAAACACAAACACACACACACACACACACACAATTACTACTACTACCACCACCACCACCACCACCACCACTACTACTACTACTACTACTACTACTACTACTACTACTACTCCTGACACCAACATTAAAATAACAGCTCCAATCTTATCATTGTGTTTAATATATGAAGAACACCTCAGCAGCAAAGATACATTTTACCTCAACATAAAGGTCAGGAAAAAGGCTTTTCATACACACAGACCCAAGAAACAAGCTGGAATAGGCATTCTAGTGTTTAATAAAATAGACTTTCAACCAAAAGTAATCAAAAGAAACAGGGAAGGATACATCCTACTCATCAAAGGAAAAAATCCTCAACAAATATAAGAAAATGGAAATAACCACTTGTATCATGTCAGACCACCAAGGATTAAAGATAGACTGAAACTATAGGAAGCTTACCACCAGGAAGCCTGGAAACTGAACAACTCCACATTCAGTGACCACTGACCACCATTTATAATAACAAAAAGAATCAGTGCAGCCAAGAGCTGATTTTCTCTGAGAAAATCATCAAGATAGAGGAACCGTTAGCCAAACAAACTAAAAGGCACATAGATAATATCTAAATTAACACAATCAAAAAAGAAAAAGGGGGCATAACAACAGAAACTAAGGGAATCTAAAAAATCATTAGATCTTACATCAAGAGCTTATACACCACAAAATTGGAAAATCTAAAACAAATTAGATGATTTACTATTTAGATACTATGTACCAAAGTTAAATCAAGATCTCCCAGCCCAAAAAAGTTTAAGACAAGAAGACTTTAGTGTGCAATTTTATCAAACTCAAAGAAGAGCTAATAACAATACTCTTCAAACTGATTCACCAATTTGAAACAGAAGAAATATTGCTAAACTTGTTCTATGAGATCCCAGTCACCCTGATACCTAAATCACACGAAGATCCAACAAAGAAAGAGAATTCCAGACCCATTTCCTGTATGAACATTGATGCAAAAATACTCAATAAAATACTTGAAAATCAAATCCACGAACACATCAAAAACATCATCTACCATGATCAAATAGGCTTCATCCCACAGAGGAATGGATGGTTGAATATACAATAAACCATCAATTTAAACCAACCTAAAGAAACCTAAAGAAAAAAAAAACACACACACACATGATCATCTTACTATATGTTGAAAAAGCCTTTCATAAAATACAACACACATTCATTTTAAAAGTCTTAAAGAGATCAGGAATACAAGGTACATACCTAAACAGAATAAGGACAGTGGCAGCAAGTCTATAACCAATATCAAATTAAATGGAGAGACTCTAAAAAATTCTACTAATATCAGGGACAACATAAGGCAGCCCACTCTCTCTGTATCTATTCAATGTAGTATTATAAGTTCTAGCAGGAGCAGTTAAACAAGTAAAGGTGATAAAGAGGATACAAATTGAAAGAGAAGAAGTCAAAATATCACTATTTCAAGATGGTATTAAAGTATACATAAGTGACCCCAAAAGCTCTACTATAGTACTACTAAAACTGATAAATACCCTCAGCAATGTGGTTGGATACAGAATCAACTCCAGAGAATAATTAGCCATCATTCATATAAACAATAAATGGGCCAAGAAAAAATTAGGGAAACAACACCCTTCAGAGTACCCACAAATAATATAAAATATCTATGGGTAACTCTAACATAGCAAGTGAAATACCAGTATGTCAAAAGCCTCAAGTTTCTGAAGAAAGTAACTGAAGAAAATACTAAAAGATGGAAAGACATACAGATGTCCCATGCTCATGGATCAATAGTATTTACATGGTAAAGATTTCCATGTTACCAAAAGCAATCTACAAATACAGCATAATGCCAATCAAAATTTCAAGAGAATTCTTTACATAATTTGAAAAAAGAATTTTCAACTTCGTAAGGAGAATCAGAACACCTAGGGTAGCTAAAACAATCCTGTACAATAAAAGAATTAATGAAGGTATCACCATCCAGATTTCAAGCTATAATGCAGAATAATAAAATTTCAATGGTGATGATTAAAAAAAAAAAAAAAAAACCTATCTTCCTATGGGTTTGCCCTCCTCCACAGCTTCTTCCAGAATTTCCATAATTCAACCAGAGGAGCCACCAGCTCACCAGCTACAGTCCGTTGGTTGAGTATAAATGTCTACGTCTGACTCTTTTAGCTGCTTGTTGGGCTTTTCAGAAAATAATCATAATAGCCCCCTGTTTGTAAGCACACCATAGCATCAATAATAATGTCAGTCCTTGGGGCCTTCCCCTGAGCTGGATCTCAGTTTTTGCCTGTCACTGAATCTCCTTTTCCTCAGGCTCTTCTCCATTTTTGTTCCTGCAGTTCTTTCAGACAGAAACAATTCTGGGGCAGAGTTTTGATTGTGAGATCGCAACGCCATCCCTCCACTTGATGCCCTGTCCTTTTACTGAGGGTGGACTCTACAAGTTTTCTCTACTCACTGTAGGGCATTTCATCTAAGGTCCCTCCCTTTGAGTCCTGAGAGTCTTTCAACTCCCAGGTCTCTGATACATTCTAAAGTATCCTCCCACCTCCTACCTCCTGGTGTTGCCTGTTTTCATTCTTTCTGCTGGCCCTCAGGGTTTCAGTCCTGTTCACCTCCTCCCTACCCAGGTCCCTGTCCCCCTTTCCATCCAGGTCTTTCCCTCTCTCCACCCTCCTGTGAATGCTTTATTCTCCCTCCCAAGTTGGATTGAGGTATCCTCACTTGGGCCCTTCAGCCTCTTAGCCTTCTTTAGTTCTGTGGATTGTATCCTGGATATTCTGTTCATTTTTAGTGAATATCCACTTACTAGTGAGTACATACCATGCATATCCTTTTTGGTTTGAGTTACCTCACTTGGAATGATATTTTCTAGTTCCATCCATTTGCCTGCAAAAATCAGGATGTCTTCATTCTTATTAGTTGAGTAACATTCCACTGTGTAGATGAACCACAATTTTTGTGTCCATTCTTCTGTTGTGGGCTGTACAAACACAAAGACGTGATTCCAATTTCACAAAATCCATATAAAGACAGTGGGCATAGTGGCAAACACTAGTAACCTGAGTGCTGAGGAGGCAGAAACAGAGTTTCTGGGGGTTTTTCTAGATGAATCAGTTTATACATGTAGCCCTACAATATATACAATATACTACATATAATTATAAAGTATACATATTTACATATAATATTATATTGGTTATGAAAATATAATTAGTTGTAAATTCTGTACTACTTCAAAATTGTGTTACCTTTTGTTCTTTCTCCTATATGGTACTTTTGCAGTTTATCTTTTATGCCAAGTATGGTACATGTAAAATATATTAATTTAGGATGATGACTGTTCAGGGATATTTTCTCTTCTTATTTTAAATGAATTACAAATGACTAATGTATTTAAACATGTAAAATAATGCAATGTAACATTGTACAGTTGAATAAATGGAGGTTTTTTTCATATTTTATTTACATATCAAATGTTTCCCCCTTTCCAGTTCTCCCCTTTGGAACTTCTCCATTCCCTCTGCCCTCCCCCTGCCACTATGGGGATATTCTCCAACCCACCCACCTACTCTCGTCTTCCCTCCTTGTCATTCTCCTCTACTGGGGGATCTAATACCTTCAGGCCCAAGGGCCTCTCCTCCCCCCTGATGGATAACAAGACCCTCCTCTGTTGCATTTGTGGCCAGCACCATGGGTCCCTCCATGTGTATTCTTTGGTTGGTGGATCAGTCTCCACGAGTTTTAACATTAAAAAACAAAGACCGATTGATCAATGCAAGAGAATCAAAGATCCAGAAATAAATGCACACACCTACAGACGATTATTTTTTATGAAGAAGCCAAAACCATTCAATGGAAAAAGAAAGCATCTTGAAAAAATGGTGCTGGTCTAAATGGATATCTGCATGTAGACTAATGCGAATAGATTCATATTTATCACCTGCAAAAAAGTCATCCAAACGGATCAAACTTCAACATAAAAACAGAAAAACTAATTCTAATAGAAAAGAAAGTATGGGATAGCCTTGAATAACTGGTACAAGAGACAACAAAACAAATAGAACACCAGCTGCTCAGTCACTAACATCATCAATTAATACATGGGATCTCATGATACTGAAAAGCTTCTATAAGGCAAAGGGCACTGTCAATAGGATACAATGGCAGCCTATGGTGTGGGGAAGGATCTTCACAAATGCTACATGCAACAGAGGGCTAATATACAAAATAAATAAAGTACTCAAGAAAGTAGACACAAACAACCCAAATCAACCAATTAAAGACTGGAGTAAAGAGCTTAACAGAGAATTCTCAACAGAGGAATCTAATGGCTAAGAAAAGAAGCACTTAAAGAAATGTTCAACATCCTTAGCCACCAGGTAAATGCAAACCCAAACAACTCTGGGATTCCATTTTATACCTGTCAGAATGGCTAAGAACAAAAACTCAAGTGACAGTCCATGATGGCAAGAAGGTGATAATCCAAACATGTACAACCACTGAGGAGTCAGTTTGGCAGTTTTTCAAAAAATTGGGAATTGATCTACCTCAACACCTAGCTACACTACTCATAAGCATATAACCAAAATATGCTACACCAACCTCAATGACACTTAATCAACATTGTTCATAACTGCTTTATTCCTAATAGCCAGAAACGGAAAACAACCTAGATGTCTCTCAGTCAAAGAATGAATAAAGAAAATGTTGTACATTTACACAATACAGTACTAATCAGCTTTTTTAAAAAAAGGAAATCATGTAATTTGCAGGCAAATAGATGGAACTAGAAAATATTATATTCAGTGAGTTAACCCAGACCCAGAAAAAGAAACATGATATGAACTCACCTATAAGTGAATATTATCTACAATGTAAGTGATAGCCATGCTACCACCTACAAACCCAAAGAAGCTAAGTAACAAGGAAGGTCCAAAGGAAAATGCTTTTATCTAACTCAGAAGAGGAAATAAAATAGACATCAGAGGTGAATGGAGGGAAGGAACTGAGTGAGGGAGGGTAATGGGGTAGGGATCAGGTGTAGAGGGAGTGGTGGGTGAACTGTCTGGGAGAGAGAATGTAAATCAGTGAGGGGACATGTCTGGAACAAGGTGGAGACCTGGGATAGAGAGGTTCCCAGGAGTCTTTGGCAGTGACCCTTGATGAGACTCCTAGCGTAAGAGGATATGAAGCCTGAAGTAGCCACCTCCTGTAGCCAGAAACATCTAAAACTATGTTTTATTAATTTGAAATTGAGATCATAGGTAAACATTTACACAACTGAGGAAATGAGGAAAAACTCCTGTGCTTTCCTGTAACATAAAATCTTGACTAATGGTCATATTTTGACAATGTTTATCTAATTCTTGGCAAATTATTAGTAACTTAAGTACTGCTATCTACATGAATTTTATCCCAATTTATTTGTAAGTAGTGATACAGTGTGCATAATTTCAATCATGTTATTGTGAATATTTTGGTTGATATCTACTATTTCTAAATAATGTAAATAAATTTATAACACATTTTTGTGAGGTTGGTGCCATAAGCTTTATTTCTATTTAGAACATTTTCTTAGGATACATCTTCAGGTGTTATCAAAGTGTGTGTATGTGTATGTGTTTGTGTGTGTGTGTGTGTGTGTGTGTGTGTGTGTGTGTGTGTACATTTCTGCCTATGCAGATGTAAGTGTGCCCAGCAAAGTCAGAGGACAACCTGGAGGAATTGCCACACTCCTTCCATCATGTGCCTGTTAGAATTCAATTCAGGCTCCTATACCTGCTGAACCATTTCACCTGCCCAGTATGGACATTTTAAGAAAGACCATATATACATTTGCTTAAGAGATATTTTAGTTGAATAATTTCTGCCAAAATAATAATTGTACTGAAATTTTGTGACCAGTTTCCAGTCTGGTTTTTAGGAGCGTGGTAAAGAGAGACAAGGATAAATCATTTTTTAACTGTTTATGTGTCTTTGGACTCCTGGGTATTTTTTATTTTTTAATGTTTCAAATGTTTGATAAAGTCAAGATATAAGCATTTGGGTGTAGAGCAGAATATGATATATATATATATATATATCAAAGCTAAAGCATTTCAGTAATCTCAAATCCACGACCTCCTTTTAAAAATTATTTTTAATATATCACAGAATCACAAACACACACACACACACACATACACACACAGATCTTCACATGGAAGGAGAAGGAAGGGAGAAGACCTCGGATTCATGATTAGATAACCTATAGTCACAAGTGATTTCTGACAGAGTGGAAGAATTAATTCTACATAGTTAAATTTGCTAATTAGCCTATCATTCATTTCATTATTCTAAACAAAATTCTGATAAGCTACACAAGCTAGATTTGTTTGAGAATGACAATCTAGGCTCTTGTAAATGAGATAGTTTCTCTGAACTGTTTCTTTGTACATTTGTCCTTGGTAAACCACTACACCATTTGTTTCTATGTTTTGATATTTTTTTCTGCTGCTTTGTTGAGTATAAATTTAAGGGAAAGAATAAAGGTGGTATGAAAGAAGAATTTGAAATAACAGAAGAATTAAATGGGGTCAGAGATTAGAAATTAGAATGGAAGAGAGTGTGGGGAGACATAACTAATGCTAAAGGCCTTTCTCAAGCCAAATGTAAACCTACTACTGTACAGGCTTACATAAATACACATATTCTTTTACATAGATTTTCTATTGCTGCAATAAAATACCATGACAAAAAGCACTTTGGAAAGGCAATAAGTTGTTTAGCATAAACTTTATACTTTAGTTTATCCTATAGGGATACCAAGTCAGATGATGTAAGAACCTAGAAGCAGGAGCTGGTGCAGAGAGCATGGACAGGTGCTGCTTACTGGCTTGTTCCTTGTAGCTTATATAGCCTGTTTTCTTATGAACCTAGGACCACCAGCCCAGGGATGGCACCCCCATAATGAATGTGGCCATCTCTTATTAATCACTGATTAGAAAATACCATTCAGGCTTCCATATAATCTAATTTCTCTTTTGGAGGCTTTTCCTTAATTCATGCTCCCTTCTCTCGGATAACTTTAGCTTATGTCAAGTTGACATAAAGCCACACAGCAAATGTACTTATGTAAAAGAAATTTAAATGACATTTCCCTGAAGAATGATGTAGGCTTAGAATTTTTAAAAACCTACATTTAGTAAGGGTTCTCAAATGCTTCCACCCCCCATTCTAGCCCAATGTCCAAAGTCAGGGCAGAAAAGATGGCAGATAGAATAGGGGAAGAGGACCTGTTTACAAGTAGTTCTTTGGGGTAATTAAAATCTCCATTTTTCTGGATGCCAACCATCCAGTTCAGTAGTGTCAGGAATCCAAACATGAATTAGCAGCAGTGGCAAGATCCAGAAGAATCAACCAGGCCTCTGCTGAATCAGTACCAGTCGGGGGAACAACCAGAACCAGCATAGATGCAAGGATAAGTTTTCTGCCATCCTTCGCTCAACATAGAAAATATCAGCGAAGACTGTAGATCAACAAAGGGTTGCAAGGCTAGCTATTCAAGCATTCTGTCACTGTCCATTGAGTCTTATTTATATTCTCTCCAAACATCGTATATCTTCCCAAGAATCTGCCTCAGCAAAACACCACATGAGTCTACCTCAGTAAAACTCCATGTGAGTCTGCATCACATGATAAACCAGAAACTTCAGTGGGACTATACCTCTCTTAAATTCCATAGCATAAGGTAGCATACAAAAGGCTTGGTGCTATGTATAGGTACCATAAGCCTCTCAAATATTACAGAATACTAACAGTGTTATTTGCTGTACTCTAGGAGTTGGCGGTAAGGCCCTATTCCTGAACATATCGTGAATTTCTGTCACAAGACACATAAGAATCAACTTGATACTAACCTAGAAGCATCATCCTACTGGCTAGTTTCATAGTGCTATAAGTTGTATGTATTGCCATGGGAAAACTATGAACCACACTTAACAACTGGTCAGGCAAGAATTGCCCATTGGTACAAAAGTAATACAAATGTTATGGGATTAAGCAACCACTTTATGATTGGGCTTAAAGCCTGGTCCACAGGTGGAACCTATGACTGGTGCTATTAACCGAGCCAAAAGTCCTTAACATGCTAGGTCATAGATCCTCAGGGAGAATGTATCATATCATTCTCCTGAATGTATATAATATTAACCTACTCCCATAATTTTCTATCTTCAAACTCATTAATTAGTGCACCTCTCAACCCTCATCAGAGAAGTTTCTGTTTGTAAATGATAAGAGATTAATACAGGAATTAAAATGGGACAATGCACAGAGAATAAAAGATTTATGAATGACCTACTCTAAATGAGACATTTATTTCATATTCCTTCCACTCCAGACTCAGCAATCATTAAGGGAAAAGATGAAGAAAGAATGTAAGAGCAACAGTGTATAAGTCATGGTTGTCTAGATTCACAGAACTTGGGAGTACTCTCTATATAGTAAGGGAATTTGTTAATGACTTACAGTGTGTAGTCCAACTCCCCGACAATGGCCAGCAGCAGCTGTGAATGAGAATTGGAGGATCTAGCAGGTACTCAGTCTCACAAGGCACACAGGTGATGAAGGGCGCACTTTCCTTCTTCCAATGTCCTTATGTAGGTCTCCAGCAGAAAGTGTGGCCCAGATTAAAGGTGTGTACCACCATCCTTGGATCTGGGACTTGCTTTGTCTAAGGCTGACCTTGAACTCAGCGATCTCCTTGCTTCAGTCTCCTGGTATTAAAGGGCGTGTGCTACTTTGCCTGGGTCTAAGCTTTTCATGGCCACTATGCCTCAAGTTCTCCATGCCAAGATCCATGTCAGAAACTGTGTCTTCCAGACTCAAGATCTGTATCACAGGTGAACCTTCTAATTCTGGGTTGTAGTTCACGCCAGATATAGTCAATTTGACAGAGGAAGAATATTTGAGACCTATGCAAACATGAACTCACAGGAGCTATAAGTACATGAACAAGACCTGCAAAAGATCAAACTAGGCAAAACCCAAAACCCAAAAAATCTTCCAAACCAGATTCGGGTTGGAAGAGCATGTCTCACATATTCTACCCCTTAACCCAGGACACCTACAAAAGATTTAGGAGATCATCATATACTCGTGTACATATAGGCAGTACTAAGTGCAATCAGTTGTTCAAAATGAAAATGAGCAAATGTCACTGGAATGGGAACATGAGAGTTTGGGGAACAGGGAGCATGAAGGACGATTGGGTCAAAACACATTTTATATATATATCAAACCGTGAAAATATTAAAAAATATTCCTTTCAGTCATGTCTGTCAGGTATTTTAGTATAGCAAGAAAAACAGTAATGAATATAATAAAATAAGCATCTCCACTTTTCTTTTGTGTTGCATAAGTCATAATGTCATTGTGGATTAGGTATATTAAACACATATGAAACTTGAAAAAAATCAGTTTCTTAAGATTATCAAACTCCTTTTTTAAAATTGTTTATGTTTCTCCTCTTCAATGTCATTAACTTCAAAACTTAATCTGTAAGAATTACTTGTATAGAAGCCAAATACTGGGGTTTTTGTTTTGTTTTGTTTTGTTTTGTTTTTCTTTTCATGAAACATACTTTGCCAACAGTCAGGGCACTCTAATCTCGAAAGTCTTTAGTCAACCTCCTGCCATATTTATGCATCTCTTTCATGAAAACCTTTCAACTAATTAAATAGCCCTCAGCAGGTAAAGAGTCATTGAGTTTATTATTTTAACTACTGCTTCTGCTCTTATCTACCCATAATCTCATCTTCCTATGTTACACTAAGTTCCTGTTAGAGATAGGTTTATCAGAACTAATTGCTTGCAGAATAATTAAAATGATTGGACCCATGAACTCTACTTCCCTCTATACATAAAATCAATATGTTTTCTATTTTGAATGCATAAAAATTAGATGTGTGTGCAGGATATTTGATGAGTCTCACATGGTACTGTCATAAGCTACTACAGGTTTTCCCACTGATAGCAGGTAATATTAACTCATGCTTTCTATGAAGGCTCTTGCCATACCTCAGTTGTATGTCAGCTGTGCTAAAGAAAATGGAGCACATTCATGAAATAGAATCAACATAAATAACAAAATTTGCTGACTCTTGTATTTAAAGCTTTCAGTTTGGAGATGGTGGCCTTTGTTCCTTAAACATACGCACTGGTGTCCTTTCTGTGCCAAGGAAGCTAGAATTTGTCCTTACTGTTAACATTTTCTGCTCTGGGAGAGAGAAATAACAGAGCACAAATTGTCATTTACCCTCTTGAACAGCATTCAGAGACTTTTCACAAGAAGTATCGCTCCTCTCTGTGATGTACACCCATACATTAAGAGAAAAATCTTCCGAGGGATACCAAATATATTTGTAGAAGAACATCTCCATGCTTGCTCATAAGGTATGATGTTTAAATTTAATTGTAAGCTTAACTGGATTAAGATACACCTGTTCCAATAGTGAGGCATACCTTTAAATGTATCCATAAGGCCATTGTCATAGAAAATTGAGTGGGAAAAAAAAATGACCCAAAAGTCTTTAAATCATGGAAGACCAAGTCATGATTTAGAAAGGCATTGCAGCACTAGCAGCCACTTTTCTCTGTTTCTTGGTATGTTTTGGGTGTAAATAAGAAATCGCCCTGTCCTGCAACCACAGCTGCAAGCTTCTGTGGTCAGGACATACATTTAAAATCAAGATAAGACTATATATCCTTAATGCCCAAACCAGGATAATCCCTTGCTCTCTTAAATTGTGTCTTGTTGGATATTTGGTCACAGAAATGAGAAAAGTAAACTGACACTGTGCAGTCAGAGCAAAATTAGAAATATCTCAGCATTGTATAAGTCACCGTCACAGGAAATATATCTGTAGTGTGCATGTGTCCTGAAATTTCCATATCAAAGTCTTTCAAGTAATCTAAGTTTTTGACACGGTCCTACTGATGTTTGGCCCTTTCAAGAGAAAAGCAAAATATGTCTCTGATGAATATGTATTCACTAATGAAAATGCATGATGTTTGCTTATAGTATTTTGAAGTTGCTCATCTATTTTACCTTATATACCAGTTAGAGACCCACACTGTAATTATCAATTTACAATTAAAAAAAAACTGAAGCAGAGATATTTAAATGAGTTAATATCAAATAAATTAATCAAAGACTTAGAATCAAGACTTAGATCACATACATCTTAGATTGTTGTTTGTTTTACACTATTTCAATATTTCCTTGTTTTGTTATTTCCATTTCTACCAATTTAAAAACTTACAAATAACATTTTAATATGCTGTATACATAAATAAATAATGACTCACATACTAAAATTTCATTAGAGGACTTAGACATTGAACATATTTGTGGAAATAAAAATATACCACTGTAATTTATATGTAGGACAGAGTATATTAAGGTAATACTTTTGTAGTACTTGTGATTTCTATTTACCCATTCTAATCACATACTTCATGGTAAAACCACAAATTTCACTTACTTATACCTATGTCCTACAATACATATTAATTATTTTCCTTAAGTAAGTAAAATATTTGTTATTGACACTTAGCAGTATATGGTTTTCTGCTTCTATGCTTCCATTTCTCTGTTAACGGTAATTCATAAGCTTCACACATGGAAGTATTTAAAAGTTATGCATCAGTTATAACCATAATCCTAACTTTCTTGAATCAATGTTTCTTCAATTTATATTCATTGATTAGGTTGGATAGATTATTCTTACACATTTAAACACTAGTGGTCACTATAAAAATATAAATACAAATATATGATACATGAAACAATACATCAGTGAACATCATGGTAAGATGAACTAAAAACACTAGTCTCCCTAAGAGGATGGTCAGGTAAGTGACCCCTGTGCATGTGTGTTGCTTTTCTCTATATTGTCACTTATGCTCAGCAAAGATGTCTTATTCACATACAGGTAAATTGAAGATCATGGTCGCTTACTATTAGAAGGATTTTAGGCTCAACTGAGAATAGCTGATAGAATTTCTGTTCCTTTTTTCTTATCTGGTGTTGGATGATATGAGCATGAATTACACAAGAATTTTGGGAAATGTGTGCTCAGGAAACAGAAGTGTTTTGTAAAAGTGACTGTTTTTGTGTCTGTCACTGTTTCCTATGATATGAGTCATAAGACACAAAAGATGTTACGTCATGTTTTGAAAGGACATAATAGCGATAAAATAACATTGTTTTAGTTTTGTTTCCCTGTCTCAGCTTTACAAACAGATCTTTCTTTCACAGAGTTACATGCTCTCCATTTATAATGTTTCAAGTGGATCTTCTTGACCCAAATTTACTTCTGTCCCTGCATCTGCTTCACTTGGTTCTTCTACCATTCTCTTACTACTATTTTCATGGTTTTATAGTTCCTCATACTGGGATAATAATCATAAGTTGTTCTTAAGCAAATTTCCTTTGGATTCTGTGGATTTTAATTTTCCATCTTTCCTTTAGGTAGTTTCTAATTTACTTTCTTTTTGTTTTTAATTTCATCTAGCTAGCAGTACATGATATGATCTCCTGGGAACATCTCAAATTAATTATATATCCATCATTACACTGTAGCATTGCAATCTCCTTTAAGTACCTCTGATGACCCCCATTCTTTACTCAAGACAGAGTCAAAAATAGCTTCTTGTCTTTTAAGCTTTTGTGTAAACACTTCTCAGAAGCAATTGTTTGTGGCAGCATGGTATTAGTTCCACAAACTATGCCCCAATGTGACATTCATCATTACCTGTTTATTGCATCCCATTTTTCTCTAACATCCTGAATCTAACAGTCCCTTCTCATTTACATTGCCACATGAATCATGACTAAATGGAATAATACAATACTGGGTTAAAATTTTAGCTTTGTCACTTACACCATGTGTGACCTTCATGATATCAATTAAAATTTGTGAGACTCAGTTTTTTCATTTGCAAAACAAAAAAAAGGGGCATTTAAAGCTGCACAACGATACCATCGTACATTTTATATGAAACAACATAGGTTTAAAAAAAGCGCAAATGCATTTCTCAAAAATTAAAAGGTATTAAACAATGTTTTTACTCTCTTGTTCTTGGGTGAAAGAGCCCATAAAAGTAAATTCATAGATTTAATTTGTAAGTTCCTTAGTTTGCTACACCAATATTGCATGTATCCATGAATCAGACTGAGAAAACTCAATATATTAATAGGAAATGAATTTTACCACACATTTAAACAGAACAGTTTTAGTCTCAATATAAATGAATTTTAAGGTGTAGTTTAGAGTAACTTCTGTCAGTTTTGCAGGAGACTTTCCTATGAATTGTCAGAGCACACAGTTAAATATGAGGGTTCATATTTGCCTTTAACTTAAAATTTAAACAGGAGTCTTGAGGTGTCAATAAATAAGGCATGCTTACTCATATAAGTGAGAGGAAAATGAGATTATTAAAGAAATATTTATGTGGTCTGAATGTTGGAGAATTAGAACTATGGCAGATGATTTTGGGAAATTGCCTTTGAAATTTTCTTTATGCTAATTCAAGCTCTAATTCTAGTGGAATTTTTCAGGATTTGATTTATGTCCATATTATATAAAATTAATTCATGTTACAAAAATCTTACACATTTCCATTTGTATGTGTTTGAATGAGAGTTTTGAGTTTCATATGCTCATATGTTTGAATACTTGTTTCCCAAGTTGTAGACTATTAGAAAGGATTAGGTGTTGTGGCCTCATTAAAAGAGGTGTGTCTCTTACAGATGCCTTTGTGATTTCAGGTGGACTCTTGACATTCCAAGTGTATTTTCTGTGTCTTGCATGTGGATTAAGATGTGAGCTCTTAGCTGTTCATGCCAGGGTGCTTTTGTTCCACCATCATAGATGGTAACTATTTGAAACAGTAAATCTAATTAAACATAAGTTGCCTGGGCCGTGGTATTTTGTCACAAAAATTGTGAAAGCATCAAGGACACTTATTTTGCCAAGAATTTCACACTGGATGGATATGAATTAAAGAAGTTTGCCATTAAACTCCTTTATTAAAACTTACAAATAAGTTCTCAAAATTTATACATATGCAACTCACAAAGATAGTCTATTTTTGTTAATGATTTTCACCTGAGAAATTACTTACATGTTTTTGTTCTAAGGCCAAATTTAATAGTCATTTCTAGTGTCTTCTTACAAAGCTGTGAATTCCTTTGTTACATGCTATCTTTTCTGTGCTAGATACTGTTCCAGAAATGAAAGGTGTCACCACAAAGATTATGTTATAATTTGGGCATGTAATATATATATATATATATATCATAGAGATAACAAACGTGTGGGGAGTAGGGTGTGCATACACACTTATACCAGAATACATGGGAAAAGAAAACAAACAAAAAATGAACTAGGATAAAGGACAAATAAAAAATGTAGTGGTATAAATAAAAATGGCCCCCATTGGTCCATAGGGATTGACACTATTAGGAAGTGGAACATTTTTATAGTAGTTGTTGCTTTGATGTGTCACTAGGAGGTGGGCTTTGAGGTCTCACAAGCTGCAGCCTGGCCAAGGTCACCTTTGCATCTGTTGCCTGATGTCTAATGACTTGAGATCATGCTGTTGAACTCTCAGCTCCTTTTCCAGCACCATGTGTCTGTAAGTTCTCATGCTTCCTGCCATGACAATAATAGGCAAAACCTCTGAGTCTGTAAGCCAGCACCAATTAAACTTTTCCTTTATAAGAGTTGCTGTGGTCATGGTGTTTCTCCACATCAATAGATATCCTAAGACAGTAAGTATTTATGGCTATGATCACAAGTAGTCAGGTTTATTTATTTCTAATTTTGTTATATTTCTCTCTGTGTGTCTTTCCCTCCTTCTGTCTATCTTTCTGTCTCATTCTCTCTCTCTCTCTCTCTCTCTCTCTCTCTCTCTCTCTCTCTCTCTCTCTCTGTCTATACACATTTGGATGTGGGTGTATATGCCATGGCACTCACATGGAGTTCAGAGGATAGCATTCAAGAATCTGTTTTCTCTCTCTACCATGTGTGTCCAGGGTATTGTACTCACCATAAAGCTTGACTACAGGCTTCTTAACTTGCTGAACCATCTCACTGGATCGGGATTTCATTTTCAATAAAAGGAAAAAATGGTATCCTTCAGGAGCTAATATTTTATTACCATTTTTACACTTGACAACGTTGTTCCTACTATCAGTGGGAAGTGAAGTCTAGGCAATGAGAACAGACTGTGGAAAGATTTTGAATTATGATTGTAGTTGGTAAGTCACTAAATAACAAAACGACTAGATCGCCTAGAGAAAAGAAAATCCAGCATGAAAATCTTGCAACAGATATAAATGTTATACCCAAAACATGGTGATGTTGGCAGACAGATTCAACACTGCTTTGAACAATGTTGGAAAGACTTGAACTTTCACAGTGAGTAACATGTGGAACCATGAAGTTTAAATATTGAAATAATAACACCTGACTAATCTTTAAAGGAATCGTTCTTGTGTGAAGTTAGAACTATTGGGTGAAGGAAATGAAAGTAATAAAATAGTGAGATTGATCCAGGTAAGGTGAGGGTGATGCTGACCAGCACGGCACATGGATTTGGGGTGTGTTGTAATCATACACCAGTGAGATTTGTCATCCACTTATTAGTTGTTGGAGAGAGATAAAATGAGACAGAGATACAAAGAGAGACAAAGACAGAAAATTCAACAGAAAGAAGAGTTTGAGAGACAGACATAGAGACAGATACACAAAGATAAAGAGAGGTAATGAAAAAAAAAAAAACATCCAGAATAGGAATCATAAAACTTCAATGAGAAAAATGTAGGTGTAATAGATTTAGGAAGAAAGATTGCTTAGATTTTAACTTCTCATATTGAAAGGTCAGTTCCATATCTACATATACATATTGTGGAACCAGATGGATGTGCAACTATAATGTTAGAAGAAAAGTTTAGAATCAAAATATAAATGTGAGGTTTGGAGAGAAGACTCAGCAGTTAGGAGTACTTTCTCTTCTTGCAAAGAATGTTATGCAGTTCCTAGAAACACATAATGACTCACAAAATTCTGTAACTCCAGTACCAGAGGATCTGAAGCTCACATCTGCCCCCAGTGGTTACTATTAGCTCATGGCTCATTTACATAGAATAAACACACATTTGAAATAAAAATAAAAATATATGTTTGTGTATAAATATTTCAACAGCTCTATTACAAAGATAGTATCTTAAACCAGCAATAAAAAAAGATAGCACATGATAAATGATGTCAGAAAACAAAAACGCAAGTATTAGTCATGGATACAGATGGTCAAGATAAAGGAAAAAGGAAGCATCAGCCAGGTAATTTATGAAGTAAAGCAGGAAGAAAAGCAACAGGAGGACAAACCAAAAAGGGTATCCAAAAGCAACAAATATAAACTGAACCATCTACACAAGAGAAAGCAGAAAGTCTGAGAACTGAGGTTTTATTATCCAATCAGTAACAGCAAAGTTATGGGTGATTTCCAGATAAGCTGTCCTTGTAGAGGCAGGAGGTGTGGGTATATCTGTGTGTGTATCCCTTTCATGCAGTGTGAGTGTGAGTGTGTGTGTGTGTGTGTGTGTGTAGGTGAGTGCAGACACAACTGCAAAGCATGAGGGCAGCAGTTTATGACTCTGCCTGTTCTCTTGATACAGGGTTTCCTCCCGGACCTGGAATTATAATTGTTGGCAACAAACAACAGTGATCCTCCCTTCTCTACCCCACAGAGCGCTAGGGTGTCAGGCTATGTGCTAAGCCTAGATGATTTTATGGAAGTGCTGTGAATTCAGACTCAGGGGCTCCTGCTTGTGCTCTTAACTACAAAGCCATCTTCCCAGGCCTCAAAGACCACATTAAGTTTAATAAAATGATAAGAAAAGAATAAAAGAAAACAAATATAAACCACATTTATGTAAAAGAATAAATATATTATACTAATTTGGTTTTCTTCATACTTACATGACTTTTGCATGACTATTAAGGAGACATAATCAAACACCTATATGCATTCTCCACTGATTCCTATAGAACAGTGATATAACAAAGAGCTCCATCATTGTCCAGCTTGATGAATCAAAATGTTTCCTGAGGTTACTTATGAGATGTATGGTAATTCAATGAAGCTAAATCACTAGAATACCCACTAGTCAAGTATTGTCAATCTGTGGGTTGCAACCTATTTAGTGGTCAAATGACTCTTTCACAAGGATTGTATATTAGATATCCTGTATACAAAATATTTGCATTATAATTCATAACAGTAGCAAAATTGCTCATGAAGAAGCAACAAAAATAATTTTACGGTTGGAAATTTTATGGTCACAACAGCATGAGGAAACATTTTAAAGGATCACAGCATAAAGCTTCTAATCCACCCTCCTCCCTTCACCAAGTAATGTTATTAGTAGACCCAATCTCCTGAGGGTCTCTGATGGGTGACCATAGTTGCTCTGGTCTAACAATGGCCATGATCAAAACAGAGGAAACAGCTACATTGCATTAAAAAAGTCAAAGCAACTAGAATGTATATTACCAACAACTGATTCTGAATGAATTAAGAAAGAAATTATAGACTATGTCTATTATTCCAACCCACGTAGGAAGAATGTATCATTAAAGAATTTGTTACAGTGATTTTTCTCACAATGTCTCTTCTTGTTCTGAATTTAAAATCCCTAAATGCCATAAGGATTTTAACTTTTCCTCTTATTGTTATGTTATAGCATGTATAATAATTTATATATTTCCTTTATTCATTCCACCTGTGATAAAAATACAGATAAAATATCATTAACCCACTGCCACTTAACTTTTTGAGGACAAATCTGTAAATTATACCAACCATAATCAGTGTACTCACTTCAATGTAAATCTGTTATCACTTTGAAGCCATATCGCAATTAATAACATAAAAAAATCATATATATTCAGTATTACCAAAACTAACCTTTCTTTTGCATAGTAACTGCCAACTGAATAGCCAAGTAACTCAGCCAACTTCCAGATACCTTATAATCCTAATCAAACATCAGACAGGAAGCTTTCATTGCAATAACTTCCTAAGAGGTGCAGAAATCTGTATGGAACTGTAAGAAAACAGAACTGTAAACTTTTAAAACAATAGAAAGTTCAGAACATAGATGAACAACAGAATCTTCCACCTCAAACACTGTAATTATGCATGTCATAGCTTACTAGATTTCAGAGAATACAGTTTAGTCTTCAATGCAAAAAACCTTCATCAGTTACTCTAAATGTAATCTCCTCCACAAACAGTGGCCTTTTACCGTGTCCAAACTCATTGTTCATTGATGGTGTTTCTGATAAAGTGTTCAAGCAGCCCACAAACACACTCCACAATGTTCTATGTTTCTTGACTATAGATATCTGCTGGATAGTATTACATCAACTTAATACAAGCTAAAATTATCTTAGAGGAGGAAACATCCATTTTTAAACAGCAAATGTTTCTGTTGACATGATTTCCTTAACAAGATGGACTATGTAGACTGTATGCTATGAGTCAAAAAAAATCCTTTTTTCCCTTATGTTCCTTTTGTTAGGATATTTTGGCACAGCATCTAGAAAAGACATGTCATGATTCTGTATATCTTGTATTTGGAAGTAGAGTGATTAAAAAGAAGAACTTGTATTAGTACATATATGATAAAATCTCTAGGACAAGGTAAAAAATATCCCAGTGGTTAACAGTATGTACTGCTCATCCAGGGGACCTAAGATTGTTTCTCTACACCCAGTTAGATAGTTTACTCATCCATAGCTTCAACTCCAGTGAGACTTGTCACCTCTGATGTCTGAAGACACCTGCATCACATGTACATATCCACACATGAATAGATTTCTTTACGAGGACATTTCACCACATTTTCCTTGAAGTCCCAAGCATATTATGTCTACATTCATGACTAACAATACATACAAATAAAATTGAATAATTATCAATATATTTAGCATCAACACATTTGTAACTATTGTTTTCACAATCAAATAGACTGTACATATCTGCTTTGAGGAAAAAAATGAACCTACTAAGGAATTTCTCTTAACTGAAATATAGACTACTAACAGAGAAAAAAAATAACAAAAGATTAAAAATTACAAAATAATAGTACTGAGATGCTGCCTACACTTTTAAAAGCTGAGATTAGGATTCACACACAAAGAGTGGGTTAAATCACTTCCACAATGTCAGTGACACCCAAAATCATGGAAGATTTTCAAAATTCCAAATGTTAGGGTTTGCTTTTATTTAAAACTGGATATTTAGGGCATGTTGATGTTTCTTATGAAGTCTGTGATTTATAAGAACACAACATGGTCTATACTTCTGTACTTACACACAATCACCCATAACATCACACACACACACACACACACACACACACACACACACACACACACTGGCACAAACACATGCACACATGTAAGTACGCATACAGGGAAGTAGTTGAGTATCGAAAGCAGTTGAATTAGAATGGTGAATGAATAGAAGCAAAATATATCTTTATGTGCATAATGAGCAGCCAATTTCTTAGGACAATTACATATACGTGTGTATTTAGTTAATCTGAAGTAGGCTTGACTTTTTAAATAATTACAGATAAGTTACTAGTATTTGACAGGCTTATTCAGCATCTTATTGAACATCAGTGAAAACAAATTCACTGTTCATTTTAGACTAAGAAAAATTCAGAGATGAAAGTGTCCTGGATAATTATTCTTGCCTAACTTAGTCACAGGTACGGGAGTGGGTGAATGTTTCCTAAGACAGCAGCCTCCATAGACGAGGCAAGGAGATTTAGGATGAAAATGGCTTTTTGCAATCAACTATTTTAGTTTTATAGATGAAATATGGAAGAATCAGAGGAGTCATTTGAATTGCTGAAGGTCATGTGATAATGTAGTCCAAAAGTGTTTTCTAGAAGTTACATCAGCTAGCTCACCTGTTCAGTATGCTTTCTGGTCTGTGCTCCTATTTCCAATTAAGAAGATGCTGCAGGTACAGAGAGGTATCATTTGCTGGCTCACGACTGGGACAGCATGCTATACACTTATCTCATACTTTGAGAAATAGGCTCAGCTGGATTAAAACGGTAAGGGAAGGATGGACACATTTGCATCTGATGTTTGAAACACAAAGTCTTCTCCAAGCACAGAGCGATAAGATAATTTACTAAAAGTGTTATATCCAACTAAATATAAGTTTGAGTATGTCAGTTATCAAAAATGAAATACAGGTTAAAGTAGAAAAAAATAGTAAATTTGATGGGAAAAAATTCTTGATGTCCACATGTGTGTATGTGTGTGTGTGTGTTTATGTGAGTGTGTGTGTATATATGTGAGAAAAAGATAGAGAGAGTGAGCATGCATGTATATGCGTATGGACACTACAAAATATGGACATTAGAGAATAAATTGAAATAGCATTGCAGATACCATCAATCTTGTTTTTGAGACACGGCCTCCCACTGGCCACAAGTCACCAGACAGGTTAGGAAGCTGACCTAAAGAGCCAGGGCTCTGCCTGTTTCTGTTCCTAGGAGATACTGTATGTATAGGTCACTATACAGGTCTTTTGTTCCTGGGTTCTGAAGAACAAAATCAGGTCTTTATGCTTACAAACAATCATTTTACTCACTGAAATATGACTCCTACCCAGAAATATTTTCATGATTAACTTTATTTTTAGGGAAAAAAAGAGACTCATTCTAGAACATTTTTAAAAGTGCTATAAAATATTCAAAGAAAATAAGAAGAAAACAAACAAGTCCAAGTGCCAGGATCCATGACTGAAAACAACAAACAAACAAACAAACCAAACAAAAACAAAAACAACTATTTAAAATCTTAGAGGTAAATCAGATTACAATTTAAATAAAGTTAACACTGCTCTACTACCCCAGTTTTCAGAATATTCAGAATTGTCCATATACAGTTGTTGTAAAAGTTTAGAGAAAGTATAATATTAACATGGTCTTTCTGCAGGAGAGCTTTCATTCCCAAGGTAGTTATAGAAGCCTGCACCTAATTTGCTTTGGCCTATTGTATATAACTACAATTGTAGGTGCCTTAGCAGATCAATAGCATTCAAAGTTCTCCAAAATTTGTGCCAATAGCCTTGGAAATTCATGCCAACTTCATTCTAGGTCCTAGAACAAGACCCACAAATGAGGCAGAGTCAACAGACACTGATCGACAGATCAGAAATGATTGTGAAAGCCACAATGTGGTTGCTATTGTTTCATTGTTTCTGACCCTAGATATCTAAAACATGTATGAGGATGGTCCACTGAACAGTGTTTTTGGAGACTAGTTAAGGAAGAAGAAGCTAGTGCCTTAAAATTTAGTTGAGGCTATTGACTTGCAACCCTTTGTATGAATTTATGGGCCAAGAGGCTCTTTACAATATTCCCTTTAATAGTGAAAACTGGAAGCAAACCAAAGCCTTATTAAACAAATTATGTAAAATCCATGTTATGTAACATTCTAAAGATATTAAAACTGGATTTAAGAAAATATTCAGTAGGAGGTGAAAACAATCACAGTATAATGTGATTTGATAAAGTAGTGAACAAATTTGAAAATTGATTATGGTGCCTGAGTTTCCATCTGCTCTTTGTGTTGTATATGGTTGCAGGGTTTACCACTCTGAATTGGGCAACCAATATGAGTACCCATTCCTTAGAGCAGCTAGTTCTTCTCCTCCAACCAGACTTTGGTTGCTGTGGTTCTTTGTCTATATGTGGAAGCTCATGAAATTTTTCCTCTTCCATGGACTCTTCAAGTTGAATATATATTGTTTAAATACACATTCATCCATTCATAAAGAATGTATGTGTATACAGCAAAAGAGGCCATTAGTTTGAAAGTGGTTGGCCAAGTGAAGAAACCAAAGGAGACAGCTGGAATGGCCTGAGAAAGGAAATGGAAAGGGGGAAGTGATATAATTGCAATTAAAATCATTACAATAAAAATAGAACATTAAAATCTGCAGGAGAACAAAGAGAAAATTGTACCTGATTTGTAGTATGTACAGATGTCCATGAAATTGCAAACCATATATCAAAACATTTTTCAAGGTAGCTGAGATAAATGGATATATCATATTTTAAATATATTTCTAGGTTTCTCATAGGAGACTTAGTGTGCTGATTTTTAAACCTTCATCATTTGCCAATGAGACTGAATCCTCACTGGAGGTATAAAGGATCTAGATAAGCCATGTACAAAGCACATCTACTGGTGATTTTCATCACTCATGCTTATTGTTTTCATATTAGAAAACTGTGATTGTATGCTTTAATACTTGCTGTTGGAATATTATTATTAAGAAGATTGATATCTAATATCTATTAATCTATTCACTACTTTTCTAGAAAATCATGTGAAAGCCAGAAAGGAAGTTTGCTCTATTTTATCTCATAATTCTAGTTTCTAACATCTATTTATTCTAAAGTTATCAAGTCAATACTCCTTAGATTTTAAGGAGTAAGATACTCACAGGAGATTAAACATTAAAGAGAAAAGAAATAATTTCTTCTTTCAGAGAGTTTTCTAAGTATTCCTAATGCTATAAACCCTCTTTTCTTCATACCAACTTATTTGATCTTCAAAGTATCACTCCAGTTGTCACAGTGACATTTTAATTATATATTCCTTGAGAATATCATACACAAGTATCTCCATCACTCCGGTCTCTCTGCTCTTGCAACTCCTTCCTATTCCCTTATTTCAAATTCCTGTTCTCTTCTTTAATTATTATTGTTATGATAGAGAGTATGTGTGTGTGTGTGTGTCCAGAACACACTGACACTGCCTTCATTTAGCGTGGCTCACATGTACATGTATCCAGGCACTGCTAATTGCAATAACAGAATCTACATAAGAGCTCTAAGTTACTAGTACAAATTATTTGTGTATGTTTATTTTCTTTATTATTGATGAGATGGATTGATTTGAAGCAAGTTTCTTCATGTATCCCAAGCTGACCTTCAACCCTCTATTTAACTTCTGATAGACCTGTGTCTACTTTTCTTCCAAGCACTGGAGTTGTTGGTGTGGACCACTATGCCTGGTTTTTGAGATGCTAAGGATGGAAATCAGGCCTTCATAAATGTTTGGTAACAATTGTACCAGCTGAGCTACAAACTTAGCCCTTGCTGATTTTAAATTCCTGTGTGCTCAAAGCCCTTTTTTGCTGGTGCTGTGCAGCATTTATTTAGGAACAGACAAAAAGTCTATGTGAGTTTTTAAGTATAATTTGTAGAAGATTCATAAATTCTTGAGTCCTTCACAATGTTTGATAATTTTTTTCTTTCAACTTTTGATTTATCATTAATGCTGCAAAGTACATTCTTCTGCAACGAAGTGTCTGCATGTGGACATTTCTGTTTCCTAAGTGACTAGATTTGCACATCCATCCTCCTTTAAGACTGCATCCTTAATGTGTGCTTAGCAGAGTCCACTTCATCATTAAGAACATCCCCACATCGTCTCTCTCAGAATATCCTTGACATTTGTGTTTCAACCTGATGCTTAATCCAGGAGTACACTTTCAGATGATTTTTAAATAGTTGTCACTGAAAACCATCACAAACTGGTAGCACAGACATCAGAAACATATTTTCTTATATTTTTGAAAAGTACAAGTTCAAGAATGTGGATTCAACAAATGAGATTTCTTCCAATGAGTCTCTGCCTCATTAGTCCACAACTATGTTTTCATACATTCTTCTTTTTATGTATGGCTTTCCTTTTCTGTCTGTCTTCTACTCATCTCCTTTTGTAAGATTATCATTCACACAAATGAAGACCTGCTAGACTTCAATTTTACCTCTTAAAGTTCACTCTCCAAGTGCAACCACAGTTTGAAGTAGAAGGGATGAGGATTTGGATGGATATATATTATTATATATTATGGCTTGTAATTCAAATAGTACGTGAGTAAACTTGGTTTTACTATAAAATATTCTCATTATATTTTTGATGGACTTAATTAACTGGTGTTTATTTTTCAATAGAGTACAGAAAGTAAAAAAAAAAAAAATTAAACATTATTGCAAAAGTCCACTTGAAAGCCAGTGGAGCCAAACAGAAGGTATTGATAAAAATAAATTCATAGTTATAACCATTATTATTATTATTATTATTATTATTATTATTATTATTATTATTATAACATAGACACATTCATCTCTATAATCAAGCTACTTACCACAATTGCTGACAGCTCCACAATTCTGGAAAAATATATTACTAAAGTCCTTTTTAAGTAGATCTTAAATTTGTCCATTTCCATTTGGGCATTTTAGAAAATCTAAAATGTTCAATTTATTATAAGGAAGTATTCTGGCATAGTATTGAAGTGAGAGAGAGAAAATGTTAGCATTAATTATTGGGGGAAAATCAAGAGAGCAAATTTCCCTGGAATCTTGCCCAGGTGCAAAGGCAGCTACAAAGGGCTTCACCATGGCGGCTGTACGGAAAGGTCAGCCCCTGCACTTAGAACCAGGTTCCTCATAGTTCATGCTTTAATTTAAACTAAAAAAATAATAGAAGTCTATTTTAAGTGATTACAGATTAAACAATTCACCTACCATCTGATTTTGTCTGTAAATTTGCTCAGCAAATCCTTTCTCCATAAAGGTAAGAAAAGAAATTTTCTAAGACGCACAGATTTAAAAGAGGACTTACAGAGCTGTACTTAAAAGACTCCAGGATCCCAGCCCTTGCTAATTTCAGTTTACTTTGTGACCTTGAGCAATCACTTCACTTCAGTGGACCTTGGGTTCTGCACTTGTGAAACAGCAGGATGGGGCCTTCCCTTTGGTCCATGGAAGAAGGAAGAGAAGCCTTGGTTTCAGCAATGAACCTGCTAAAAGGGAAAATCTAAGGCTGACTCTAGACTTTCTACTTCACAAGTCCCAGGTGATATCCAGCAATTTGTGTTTTAAAATCTTCCATGAGATTGACATGCTAGTACTGACAATCTCCCGGACTTATGAAACGAGAAATTTCTTAGTCTCTGCTATCTTGGAAGTGTGGTGATCTTGAGGTCTTTAAATTTAAAAAACAGGCAAACAAAACTATTCTGTGCTTTTTAGTGGGAGGAACAGCTGGCTTGGATAAGCTGTTTGGAAGATGAATCTCCTCCGCTGAGGAGAGCATGGCCTCCTCTAACTAATGACTACATGACTTCTTTCATAGGGAGAGAATCCTGAGGATGTGTTCCTCTGGCCACCTGGAAAGGAAGCAAGGACATTATGGAAGGATTCTCCCCTGGTGCCTAAGGATGGGGAAAGGCAGGCTGGCGGCAGATTGATAATGTCTTCATCAGGAACAACCTGACATACAGCATGTTTACAAATAGAAGTGGTGTGTGATTTTGGCATTAGAAATAGGGTTTCCAATGACATGAAAACTCCCATAAGCTACTGTCTCTATTTTATCTATTTATTTATTTATTTATTTATTTATTTGCTTAATTACTTATTTTACCTGTCTCTATAGATGAGGAAATGGATAAATCATGTAGTAGTAAAGCAATCCAAGACCAAAGAAAGAGAAAGTTCCAGAGTCACTAAGGCCATGAGTAATTTTCTGTCACAGACACCCCTGGGGAACCTACGATTTTTTTTTTTTTTTTTTTTTTTTTTGCCAGAAAAGAGACTCCTTCTAACCCCAGTGGAGCCTGCTTAAGCTCAGAAGCAGCAACTGTGGCAGCTGGTGGATTGTTGGTGGGCAGGTGGTAATGGCAGAAAGGAATTTTATCGCCATCTAGTGGTATCAGAAAAAAGGTACGCATGTAGCACTGAAGCACCTTGCTTAAAAGTAAGGGTGGGTGGGTAGGGGAGTACCCTCATAGAGGCAAGGGAAGGGGGAATGGAATAGGGGGTTTCCAAAGGGGAAAACATTTTAAACGTATATAAAGTAAATATCCAAAAATAAATAAAAACTAAAAAGTAAGCTGGAGACAAAGTGTAGAACAGAGACTGAAAGAAAGGACATCCAGAGACTGTACCACCTGGGGATCCATCCTGTATACAGTCACCAAACCCAGACACTACTGTGGATGCCAAGAAGTGCTTGCTGAAAGGAGCTGATATAGCTGTCTCCTGAGAGACTTTGCCAGAGCCTTACAAATAAAGAGGCGGATTGGACTGCTCCTGGGGTCCCCGATGTAGGAGTTAGAGAATGGACTCAAGGAGCTGAAGAGGTTTGCAACCCCATAGGAAGAACAAAAATACCAACCAACCAGAACCCACAGAGCTCCCGGGAACTAAGCCGTCAAGCAAGGAGTACACATGGAGGGACCCATGGCTCCCACTGCATATGTAGCAGAGGATGGCCTTGTCAGGCATTAATGGAAGGAGAGATCCTTGGTCCGATAAAGGCTCAACAGATGCCTCAGTGTAAGGGAATTCTAGGGTAGGGAGTCAAGTGAGTGGGTGGGTGGAGGAAAATCCTCATAGGAGCATGGGGAGGGGGAGTGGGATAGGGTGTTTCCGGGAGGGGGGGAAAGGCAAAGGTTATAACATTTGAAATGTAAATAAGTAAAATATCCAATAAAAAAGGAAGCTGTTAATATGGTTTAATTGCTATTCCCCAGGGATTTAGGTTCCAACCCCCACTGCCAAGCTCCTCATCATGGCTAAGCACAAAATGACTAGCTTTGATAGTAATGACTAACCTTGATAGTTTAGTGGACAGGAGGCTGCTATTGGCTCAAAGAATCTTGAAGACATTAATTCATTTTAATTCAAATGAGCTCTACAATTTGCATGTGGAATGCCACTTCCTATCCACAAATTCATCCTCAGTGGGAAGGTCATTCAATGGATGCAAAACTAAAGAGCAAAGGACATGACAAAAAGTCACAGAGAGCAAATTTCAAGGAAAACACAGTTTCCAATCTGATCTGTTCCTAATGCCACATCCATGTTCTGCAAGAATTCTGATCAACACATGAGAGAGAGACTCACAAGTCCATCCCTTCACTGAGCACCAACTGAATCCTTCTAGGATTTCACTGCATTAAGATGCGAAATTACAACCCTCTCTGCTTTTTACCATGAGAGAATAACTGGGGAAGTTGTTCTTTTCCTTGCAGAGTTACAATATTAATCTGGCACTTAGGTTTCACACAGGTGCTAGTTAGAAAAGAAGTCAGTATTATGATATGAAGCAGTGAGCTAGGACAATTGGGAAAGACTGAACATACTTCAATTTCACAAGGGACAAGAAAGAAATACATAATGAATCTGGTAAATTCAAGGCTTCCTGCTCTTATGTGAGACTTGTGGAACACAGTGGCAGAATGCCTTTTTCATTTTGATGCATCCAATGCGTTTCCCAACAATCTCAGAAAAATCAAATTGTTACATTTTAACCCATGACACACACTCCAATAGTTTTTCCACTGCACACTCACAAGAAAATAAAAAACACCTCTAACCATCAGGAAACTACAAGACAGATGAAATGATACTGGTCTCCTGATGCTTTCCAGATCTGTTCTGTGTCACCCCCAGTATTCTGCCATCCAAGTCTTCTAGCATTCTGACAGTCAGCCAGGACCACTGATGCCTCTGTGAATGTATAGAGAAGATACATGTCCTAGAGAAATATGTCCTTAAGGCCTATTTGAATGGTGACTTCCTAACTTCTAAGACCACTACCACCTGCTCCACCTTTAATTCTCTACCACATTGTTCATTGTCCCTCATTTTATCTTTTTACTCCATAGTCACAATATACTTAAACTGTTAACCATATTTAACCATCACTTATTCATTATTTGCTATTGCATTTGGAATATGGTCAAGAATAGAGAGATATTGTTCCTGCTGTTGTTCCAGCAGACAACGTAGGGCAGAGAATATAGTCAGTAGAGACTATCTCTGTTAGCCTAGTGTCTGTACAGGAGGATAGCAGAATAAATACTCAGTAGATACTGTTGGAATATATGTTGTAATCTCAATATAAGAAAGAGTTGAACCCAAAGTTTGGAAGAGAAAACAGAGCCATATGCATGAATGATGGTAGATAAGCAAACTGGACAAGGACCTTTATATGACATCACACAAAATTTAAGATGGATTGAGAATCAAATATTCAAGATTTGATAGAATATATTTTTATTCTCATTCAATGAAACTCTTTAACCTGGACACTAAATCTCCCAAATGTAATGAAAATTAAATTAAGCAAGTTGATCTATGTTGAAATTGAGATGGGGCAATGAAATACACTGGCACTGTAGAGAAGGACAAATCCTAGGGATCAACGAGACATTCACAATAGTGCATGAGTCATTTCCTTCCAGCATGGGTCAGAGCCACTATAGAACAATGTCAAAACCATAAAGGTGAGCAGAACCATGGGCAGAAGTAGTTAAAAGCAAGGAATGAAGAGAACACATACAAAAATTCATACAAATAAAACCATGTTTGACATTATCACTTATTAACTAGTGCATCACTTATCATAATGATGCAAAATATATGAAACATTGATACATGTACACATATGTACATTACCCATAGTGAAGAACATCCCTATACCCCATCACTACTGGTGCATTGTAGATTACCTGAGATACTTCAGCATTGCTTTCTGGAACCCTTCATCAGCATATGTCCCTACAATGCTGCAATTCCGTTGCTGATTTTACACTAACAGTGCAGATGTGCATAGTGACAGACAGGTATAAGAATATGCTCAGGAGTGCTACTAGCAGAAGCAGTTTGCAATGTCATCATTTTTATTAGAATTAGCAGCAGTACTATTACTAATGGCCGCAATAAAAAGAAAAAAAAAAAAAACAGGTTAAATACTCACCAAAGAGTAGAAATAATTACTTTTGAAACTTACATAATAAGATATTTAGGAATGAAAAATAATTATCAGCATATTAAACAAACTGGAAAAACTCCACCAGCAAAATAAGTAATGTAATAAATAGAACATTTAGGTACCATTGCTTTGGTTCTCAAAAGAAATCAAATGAGTAAAAGCAAATTTTGACAGCATTAAAATGAATTGGGATAGAGGGTGAATTGTTCAACAGAACAAAACTTGGTCTTGGGTTGAATGTTAGATTGCTATATGCCGATAACACTGTATTTCTCCTTTGTCTGGTGGTAACTGTCTTTTTGAAAACTCATCATCTATGATTTCTGGGTAATATACATTTCTCAGTATAAGTAAACATCATTAAAAGAAACTAAGTAAAAATATTTATTTGAAAAATGGTGAAGGAATAAAAAGAAAGGGGAAAAAAGATAAAAGTGAACAAGATGAAATAATGTGTGAGTGTGTATGTGTGTGTGTGTGTGTGTGTGTGTGTGTATGTGTGTGTTCACCTGTGTGAATGTAGAGGCCTGATTTTCACATGAGAATTTCTCCACCCTCTATTTTGAGAAAGGATATCTCACTGAACCAGGAACTTACAATTTGCTTGATTCACTGGTCAGCGAGCCCTTTCAGTATGCTGTCTCCCACTAATGGGAATGAAAGCACACATACCACAATTAGTTTTTTTTCCATGGGAACCAGCTACCAAATTCAGGTATGTCTTTGTGCTTTCTGAAAAAGCACTTTAATTATAAAGCATTTCTCTACCCCAGGAATTTGGCATTTTTCATCAAACTTCAGGAATTTCCATCATCTCTCTCTGGAGTCTGAGCCATCAACTGTATCTGATGCTTCTTTGAATACTGGCCTAAAATATCTGGAAATTTATCCCAGTGTCTCCTATGAAGACCTCCTCATTTTGACTCTAGATGTAATAGATCATTTTGAAGAACTTCCCTTAAAATTCTATGTAAAGAAGCTATGGCTTTAAAAGGATACATGCTTAGTGTTAAGCTTATATTAGTCCTGATAATCTATCAGAATCACAGTGGCTAAGATGTCTAGAGACAACCACATCGTCCACATCCCTCAAAGAACTCAACAAAGTGGAATTAATTTAGCCTGAAAACAACAAAAATAATCAATCTTTCAGTGTCTCTCTCTTCTACCTCCTCCCCTCCTTGATCTTAGAAAACCTCTACAGCTCAAGTCTTCATAACTATAAGCTGAGTATCATACAAGCATGCTAAAAATTCTGCTTAGATTAGGTCATGATATTCTAAGTTAGTGGCACACAGTTCTTAACATTCTCAGAAGTGCCTGGGGAGTTTGTTAAAAGTATGTGCTTCAAAGTTTATCTTTGATCTACCTATTCAGAAACCCTTGGGACTGATGATATTAGCAACTTTTGTAAGTCGTACAAGTAGCAGGACACGAGATTAAAGCATTTTACCTGAATTATCAGACTTCTATTGAAATCTACAAGTTAACATATTACTGTTGAATAGAATTGAGCAATGGATTTATATTTACCTTTCTAGATTCTCTCTTTCTAATTCATGACATTGGGGTTTACTTCTCAGCAGTGTTTTGAGTTATAAATGAAGGGCCAAGCCTAGCACTGTGTTCCCCATAAAGTACTCTAAATGGTATACAAGATCTTCATTAAGCAAGCACAAATAATGTTAAAACTTTTTGGTGTAACTCTAACCAAGCAAGTGAAAGATTTGTATGACAAGAACTTCAAGACTTTGAAGAAAGAATTCAAAGAAGAACTTAGAAGATGGTAAGATCTCACATGCTTATGGATCAGCAGGATTAACATAGTAAAAATGGCTGTCTTACCAAAAGCAGTCTACAGATTCAATGCAATCCCCATGAAAATTACAACTCAATTTTTTACAGATATAGAAAGAAAATTTCTCAACTAAATATTGAATAACAAAAAACCCAGAATAGTAAAATTAATTCTCAAAAATAAAAGAACTTCTGGGGGAATCAGCACCCCTGACCTCAAACTATACTTCAGAGCAACAGTGATAAAATCTGCATGGTATTGGTACAGAGACAGACAGGACAATCAATGGAATAGAATTAAAGACTCAGAAATAAATCTACACACCTATAGACAAAGAAGTCAAAACCATACAGTGGAGAAAAAAAAAAAGCATCTCCAACAAATGGTGCTGGTCTAACTGCTGGTCTGCCTGTAGACAAGCTGGAGATGGGAAAAAGATCATTACTAACCCTACTAGATAGAATGCTAATATCCAACATATAGGAAGAACTCAAGAAGTTAGTCTCCAGAAAAGCAAATAACCTCATTAAAAAATGACGTACAGGGCTAAAAAGAATTCTCAACTGAGAAAACTCAAATGGCCAAGAATCACTTAAATAAAAGTTCAACATCCTAAGTAATCAGGGAGATGCAAATCAAAATGTCCCTTAGATTTGACCTTACACCCTTTGACAACAACCCTTGTATTTATCTGAGTACCTTAAAACTTTAGTGTACTATTATACTACACACACACACACACACACACACACACACACACACACATATATATATATATGTTTGTATGTAATGGTTCAGAGTACTTTTTGAGGAACACAGTACTAGGCTTTGTACTATACACAGACATACACACACACACACATGCATATGCTACATGGTTTTTAGACCAAATAGATCCAAGCAATATTTGAGACATCATTGTGATAATAATTCTTTTTTATTGGAAATTAAGATTCAACATTTTTTCCCAGTTTCATGTTGTAACCCTTAAGACAAACTTAATCTAATGTTGGAAATCAAAAGCTTTTATGTAGCATGAGAAAATTTAATTTAAATACTAAAATAAGTGCTATATAAAGGACATGGTATTTGGAGAAAGATGGGAGGGAAGGAGAGTAGAAGAGTTGGAGGGAGATAAAAGGGAGGGCAAGAAGAAAGAGCAGAGATAGATAAAGAGAGACAGATATACAGACATGGACAAAGAGAAGGGTTTTCATTAAAATACATATGCACAGATTAGCATTTTAATTATAAGTTTTGACAGGTTTCATGACAAACAGGTCGAGGTTCCCAGCCAGTTTTTTGTCATACTGTGTCTCGCTTTAATGGGAACCCATATTTGAACTTAAGAGTAATTAGCCTTCAAAAGAGTTGTATAAACAAATTATTGATTCATGAGCTTTCTAACTGTTCTTCCCTATTATTTGATCTAAGCACCTGGTGTTGTTATAAAAAACATTCAAATGTTGGCAAATGGATAATTAAATAATATTAAAATTCTTATTTAAGTTACATACATTCATATATAATCACACATGTTCAAACATATTCTTGATGAATACAAATATCCAGAAAAGTGTTCAATGAG
This sequence comes from Rhynchomys soricoides, assembly GCA_019843965.1. NCBI lineage: Eukaryota > Metazoa > Chordata > Mammalia > Rodentia > Muridae > Rhynchomys > Rhynchomys soricoides. Next base: position 3,791,845 of record JADRCH010000117.1, read on the forward strand.
ATATTTTGATAAATGAGTTTTTCCTTGAGAAAAGGGATATTACCTAGACTTCAGTGAATGACAATGGTCTGTTTAGTTAATACATTTCAACTTTACCACTGTTTAACTTTTTTCTTCTTGGTTTATAATAAACAAATACCACACAAATTTATTACTTTATGATGCATTCTTAATTTTAAAATATTTCCCAAGAAGACAATATTGTTTTGACTAGATATCCAAATTAGACATTTATCCATTTTAAACAGAGAGCAAAATAATAACTCAGGACAACTTAGAATACATAACAGGTCCAATTGCCTCCCTGCTGTTACATCTACCACACCTACCCAGTGTTCCTAGATTAATGTGATTCTGAAATTCTCCTATTCAAATCACTTACACTGAATTATTGTTTGCTTTCTCATAAACAATTTGGTAAAAGGCAAGATAAGATATGAAATAACAGTATGTTCCAGTAATCTGTACTTAACTCTAGTACTTGCACCAAACAGCATACTACTTCACAGGTGGGTTCTTTTCTTCATCTGTTCAATTCAGAGACCATATTCGTTGAAGATGATAAGATTTTCTATCTCGATCAGTCCTCAAACATAAATCTCTCCTAAATTCAAACCTGTTTTCCAGTTACTGGGAAAGAAATCTTGAAATGAAATGCTAGGAATAATTAGGACAAGTTTAATGACATCAGAGATTTAAAAAAAAAAAAATGTGGGACCTATGATACATTTTATTGCTTTTCCCACTTGCAATGGCGCAACTTTGTGGTAGCTGTTCCTGAAAGCAGGAGAAACAAAGCACATTGTTCCTAACCACTAACAGAAGCAGATAATGATTTACTTTACCATAAACACATTAACACACGATTTTCCACAGTCAATTACTTCATATTTTATCATCTAATAGTACCTTATTTATACTAATGACAATAATAAAATTTAGGGCTTATTGAAAACAAACTGTGTGCTTGACACTGTACTCACTTGATAATGGAAATATAATTGAACTACCTAAAAATCTTTAAAAGGTAGTAAAATTGGTTCCCATATTACAGTTAAGGAGATAACATTTCAATAGTTAACTGATGTACATAGTTTTGTACATTCTGTAAAACAAAGTAGAAATTGAACTCAGGTGGATATTGTGGAAGTTGAACACAGTGGATATTTTCCAAAGTCTACTTGTATTTCTCCATGGACTGTTTATCTCCTCCGAAACTAGTATTAACTCTGTGTGATAAGTGACTGTTTTGTACCTGTTCCAAACTCAGTGTTGTCGTAGCTCTAAGCCTAAACAAAATTCAAACCTTCATCCTCTCTACCTGTTACCCAATACAATGTCCTCCATATATTTATGATAGATTGAAAATTTGTATAACTTTAAAACAAATAGCAGTTAGTTTACTCGGTATATCTACATCTTTATGACTACTAATATTAAGGAAACATTATTGGTTTGTGCCAAATAATTAACAAAGGATACATGAATTAATAAAGTATATTAAGTGATTTAAATATCAAGGGTGAAGTCCGGTAAAGTAAGAAGGACAGTTGAAGACAATAAATTTTGGGATTTATGGTACAAATGCATAAGAAAAGAATTGAAATAATCCTAGAAAATTTAAGTAGATTTCTTTTTTTACTTCACTAAGATTAAGCCCTTCCAATTTTAATACATGCAGTTTTTTGATCCATTCATTTACTGAATTATTTACTCATTATGTCTTAGGTGGTAAATGCTTAAGAATCTAGAAGAAATAACCAATGGACATTACTCTCCAGAAACTTTTCTTTTCTGTATTTTATCATGTCTTGAAGGAGGAAGAACACACCAGGAGTCTCACTTGTAAGACAGGATTAATGTATTCTTCTAACATAGTCTAACCCTCTAGAAGGGTTATTAGTCTAGACTAGTGATGAAAGATCAATAAGGAGAGATATCCAACATGGCATAATATGTAGGTTAAGAACTGAGAAGGAATGGGAGGAAGTAGGAAGAAAAAATAAAGTTTGCAGATCTGGCATGGCAATTCTGCTCACCAAGTTCTCTTTGTTATTCTGAGATTGTGTACCCACTTCTAACTAAGGAGACATAAAGGTAAATTCTCTAGAGGGATAATGAGATTCTAAAGCCAGTCTTTTAATACTTAAACTATGACACATATAATCAAATGGTTTTTCTACATAGATATCTGCTTTTTGTCCCTTTATATACTTGTATATTTATTGTAGCCACAGACTCTACCTTGTAACCAAGAGAGAAGAGCAAACAGTCTGCAGGGTTATCTTTTCTTGGCCTTTGCATTTCAGATGTTCTGAGTCACTGCTGCTTAACATTGCTTTCAAACACACTTTTTAAGTGAGAACGTGGATGAATATTCATTAGTTTTAGTTCCTGTACTTTGTGGTTGTTTTCACCTATAACTAATTTTTTCACACATAAAAGTAGAGTTAATCACCATAGCACTAACAGGGTGAAAAGCTCTGTAGTATAGATAGTTGTATATTTTAGGACATAAAATAAGTTTCTCACTAAATAGAATAATTACAGGCAATGTAGAAGGAATTTCTTCATTGGAAGAAATTTGTCAATATTTTTCTAATCTTATTGAAATATAATTTTTACATTAAAAATTGCACACATTTGATGAATACATATGAATAATACAATTGGGATACATACACAAACAACATCTTGTAATGCCATTTATATACTCAATTTTAATGTCAAATCCTCAGGTGGATCTAAGAGCCTGATATTCAAAGGATATTTCAGAACTATCAGAAATATGGTAGATTTCCAAGTATAGATACTTAACACCATGAAAATGGATGTAATCTTCAAAACAATGAATAGGGAGAGTTTCAAAGAAAGATAGTTCATTCCAATGATGAGTTATCTCAAAATTTGGGGGATATATGATAAAAATCTAAAATGTTTATGAAAGACAAAGTGACAAATGAAATGCTTGGAAGAGAACTGACCTCACATTTTTGGTTATTTAACAGTTATCAAGTCATTCTAATTGCAATCAATGGTGGAAATTGGAGCAAACCAATCAATTTTAATTTTCTTCAGTGATATATGTCAGTGGATGACTGGAGTTTCATCCAGTGTTTAAAAATTAGGTTTAAAATTTTGGGTGCACATTTGGAACTGAAACATCATTCTATTAGAGCTATCAAGATTGGGAGATGATCATGGCACCTTCCCTTTTCTTTATAAAAGAACTATCAGTCACTTTGTGATTATAGGGGGTGCTCTTCTAACCAGTGAATAAGTGAAGAATATTTAAGATAGATGGCAGCAGGGGAAAAGAAATAGGTCCTAAGGAGTCTGTATTGTATAACCAAGGATGTCAAGTAAAGTGAGAAATTCGCAAGAAACAGGAAAATGAAAAATATTAAACTCTAGAATGAAGTTAAGTGTCTAAGCCTGGAAGATCTTCAATGAACAAGAAGACAAAAAGTAACCCAGCTATCTGTTATGTGGAAAAATAATGGAATAAAAAAAAATCTTATTACAGCGTTCTCTGTGCTTCATAAAATATGAGTAGCTCTGGCAACCAGTCACAATCAAAGAGAAAATATTGAATGGCAGAGAAGCACCTAAAGAAATGTTCAACATCCTTAGTCATCAGGGAAATGCAAATCAAAACAACCCTGAGATTTCACCTCATACCAGTCAGAATGGCTAGGATCAAAAACTCAGGTGACAGCAGATGTTGACAAGGATGTGGCGAAAGAGGAACACTCCTCCATTGCTGGTGGTAATGCAAGTTGATACAACCTCTCTGGAAATCAGTTTGGCGGACCCTCAGAAAAATGAACATAATACTACCTGAGGATCCAGCTATTTCACTCCTGAGCATATACCCAGAAAATGCTCCAACATGTAATAAAGACACATGCTCCACTATGTTCATAGCAGCCATATTTATAATAGCCAGAAGCTGGAAACAACCCAGATGTCCCTCCACAGAGGAATGGATACAGAAAATGTGGTACATTTACACAATGGAATACTACTCAGCAATTAAAAACAATGACTTCATGAAATTCGCAGACAAATGGATGGATCTTGAAAATATCATCCTGAGCGAGGTAACACAGTCACAAAAGAATGAACATGGTATGTACTCACTGTTAAGTGGTTATTAGCCCGAAAGTTTGAAATACCCAAGAGTCACTTCACAGCAACTGCAGGGCAGAGTGGGAGGTCCCAGATGGAGGACTTGGAGAAGGGACTGAAGGAGCTGAGGGAGTTTGCATCCCCAGAAAGGCAGCAACAGTGCCAACAGGCCTGACTCCCCCCCCCCCAATACTCCAGGAGACAGATCCACCAACCAAAGAATACACATGGAGTGACCCATGTTACTGGCCACATATGCGGCAGAGGAGAGGGTCTTGTTAGACATCAGGGGGAGGAAAGGCCCTTGGGTCTAAGGGTATTAGATCCCCCAGTATAGGAGAATGCCAAGGAGGGAAGACAAGAGTGAGTGGGTGGGTGGATGGGAGAATACCCCCAGAGAGGCAGGGGCGGTGGGAGGGAATAAGGAGGTTCCAAAGGGGAGATCTGGAAGGGGAAAACATTTGAAACGTAAATAAAGTAGAAGAAAGAAAGAAAGAAAGAAAGAGAAAATATGCAAAACACATTCTTAAGTACATAGAGGGGATGAGGAGAAACCAGAGCTTCAAGGTTAATTAGCTTGGAATAAGGAGATAAGCTTTCACACAGGCAGACATACATAGAAAATTCCAGATGTCAATAGAAGATGTCAAACCCATTTCCACCCTGACTACCTAAATTTCTGTATCCTATTCTACTTTTTTACTCCTTGGGAAAGAAATTGCCATTTAACTGGTTTTGTATCCATGAATATTAGCAACAAAATAGTCCAAAAAGGACGTACTAAACTTCTTTCTGAATTACAAAAGTCCTTAGTATTTTGCAGAGAAATCAATTTGCTGTATATTTGAACCTTAAATAACTTACTATTTTAAGTATTACAAGCCATATTATTAGAAGATTCATGGAAACAGAAAGGTTTACAAAATAATCACTTTTATAGTCAATGAACCATTAATTTTTTTCTCAATGTTTCCCACCCAACCATAAATTGTTAGGAATATTTAAACAAAATCTATAAAAGGTAAGACTGAAAAGAGATTACAGAATACAATGAGGTGGTTTTATTTTTAGATAAATAAAGTTTTAAAGAGTATTTTACTCATTAAAAGGGATTTTTCAAATAGAACTTCCTGACAGTACTAACATAATAGCCTCAATGGAGCAAAAATTTTAGACATTCTGAAATCATGGTAGACCAAGGATTCCTGCTTAAGTTGTGTTTTATGACATGACAAATCTGGGAGAATATATTATACCTAAGATCTGTGGTTAAGAAATATCTTACTTCTTCTTCTACTGCTATGAAAAAAAAAAAAAAAAAGCATTTTGACTAATACCAGACATAAAAAAGTCATTTCATGGCATGCTCAATGTTACTAAAGGCTAGAGTCCACATCACATGGAAGGGAGCATAGGTACAGGCAGGGAGGGATAACACTGGAGCAATATCCTAGAGGTTACCTCTATGTTGTCATATAGGAGGCAGACAGAAAGACAGATAGACAGATCTGGGGATGGCGATTAATTTGAAACCTCAAAGCCCATCTCAAGTGAAATACTTCCTCATACAAATCCACACCTATTAATCCTTCCCAAACAGTTCCACTAACTGGGAAACATGTATTCAAACAGATGTGTCTATGAGAAGTTTTCTCATTCAAACCACCATAACAAGTTTCAAAAAACATATTGATTTGGAAATGAAGTAAAACCCTGTGATAGCCTTTAACACAAATTATCTCACTATACAAAAGAAATGTGTAAGTAAAAGGTTAGGAAAATACTCATATGCACAGACAAAGTTACTATTATCTAGAGGTAGATAAGGGAGATCATTTCCTCAGGTAAGTGTTACTCTGAGTATGATTATGAACTGGATAGACCAATGTTGAGAATTCCACAGAATTTTTCTTTAGACGTGTTTTTCAACATTCCTTTCCCTTAAGTCTCTAGATAGCATCATCAAGTTTCCACATATAAAGTCTTCTCATATCTATTCTCCAGCATTACCTAACAGCACTATAAATAGATGAAATTCGTCTTGTAGAGAAATAGAAACTCAAGTTTATTATCTATAGCCAAGTATTGATGGAATTAGACTATTTCCAGAAAGATGTTAATGAAAAAAAAATCATCTGTTCTGAGTAAAGAATGAATCTCTAGTTCATAGTTGATGATGATCAGATAAAACAGAAAATTCTGTCCTCCTAATACCTGTAGTTCAGTGTTTTCCAAATCCATTTACTTGCCAAGACCACTATTTAGAAAGAAGCAATGAGAAAATAAAGGTTTATGAATCTTTACTGTTTATAAATATACAATCCATGACCTTCATCCATATTATGAATTAAAAGTTTATTTTTCCTCCAAAGCTATTTCAAGAAATTTACTAAATTAAATGGTATAGTTTACATGATTGATTACAGTGATATATCTAAGGGCTGGCATTTTAAATCACATCTTCTTCTCAATTGAAAGGAATGAAGTGATTTTTATATCCTGACATGATTGATTACTTGGAAGCTGAAGCCAAAAATCTATATGAGTTCAATCTATAGCTCACACCAACTGATAGCATATTATCAAGCCATATTAAAATCATGCATGACTTGCAACTACAGCTTTATATTTGACAGTACGTAAATATAATGACCTTCTGCCTTCAGATTGCACTTCATATTAATGTGGTGGTTGATATATCTATTTATGAAAGGATTATAGATGCTGTAAATTTTCCCTGTACAGATAAATTCTATTTCTTTTTTATTTAGCCTCTATAGGAGATTGAGGAAATCTAAAACAGTGAAGAGGAGAAAATTTATCAGAGGTGGGTCTATAAAAAATTTCCAAGAGCAAACTGCTGCTCCACATAGGATGTCTCTTCCTGATTTTCTCAGGCACCCTCATTTAATACAAACCTGAACAATATCACAGCTATAAAAATGAGTCATCAGGTTCTGAAATTTACACACTCTTGTGTAAGGCATCTTATTGAAAAATTAGATCACATTCATTTAAGGTTGCACAGCAAGATATGGGACGTAGAGACTGGACACTGTTCTGAGACTTGGCATCTTTATTGGAAAATCAATATTTAAGTTATCATTTCCCCTGCTTTAATTATAATTCCAATTTTCTTTTTGGATGGTACAGATCAAATAAAAATAGACCATGTCCCTTCATTGTAAATACTGCCTTATAAATCTGGGATCTGTCACTACTGGTCTTTATCACAGGCATTTAACCCAGCTCCCTTGTACCTAGAGTTAATTTTCTTTGTAGAGTTTGCAGTGTCCAGCAGTACATCTCCTAGTGATCTAATGGAAACAAAACCCCATTTGTTATAAACATACCTAGACCATTCTAAAAGAATCTAAACATTCATATACATTATCTAAGGCTTAAATAATAATAATAACAATAGTAATAATAACAACAAAAACAACAACAATAATCTAGCCTAGAAAAATGAGGTCATGTGAGTTTTTATCCTTATATATCTTACACCTCCTAGAGGTGGTCTGTGAATACTTACCATATCATGTGATTTTGTTTACAAAGATTATGGTAGAAGAGAAGTTTTATATGGTCTCTATTGTAAGAGAGTTTATAGAAAAAAGAATAACCACAGGCAGCATACACCACCTGATATGAGGCCCCCATCACATATACAGCAGAGGACAGCTAGGTTTGGGTTTAGTCAAAGAAGATACACCTAACCCTCAAGAGACAGGAGGCCCCAGGGAGTTTAGAGGTCTAGTGGGGTGGGGGATAAGGGGTGGAGACAGGGTGTGGGAGGAGGTATGGGATGTGGAACAGTCAGAGTGTGGACTGGGAGGGGAATGAAATCTAGAGTTTTAAATAAATTAATAAATTTCAAAAAAGTATTAAAAGAAATTGAATAAAGAGTGACAGATTCTTTATTATAGAAAGACATATACTAGGGTAGGGCTACCAACAATCTCTTTAATGAATCTTTTATTGACGCAAAGTGGATGAATTGGTAGATAAGGCAAAAACATAAAGGAGAAGATCTCAGGAGATGAGAAGTTGGCATGGTAAACTGGAACCTAGACAAGGTGGGTTTGAAAGACATGATACAGCTTAGAAATGGTTCTACTAAACTTTTATTTTTCAATTGCTATTCCTGGCGAAAAATTTTTTGAATTATTTTAAATATAAAAGTTATGTGGCTGCTTGGTAATTTAGATTGCAATATATACCTTAAAAAATTATTTCAGAATAAACAATAAAGGATTGAAATCATGACTGCATTTTTGGTAAAGAAGATTACGTGTTTGAATGCATTTAATTTTCCACTATTTCTGTTTGAAATATCTCTTATTCTCCAAAATTGCCATTTACTTAGCTATTGTGATATGATCACTAATGTAGCTAATTTTGAGTCCATGTTAGATATAAATTATACTACTCTATTAAATCTTAAATCATCAATTATTGGAAAAGGAGTCAAGATTGGCTTTGACAAGCAAAGCTAGAGGTTTTGGGGTAGTAATTGCATCAGAATTGAAACATTATTTTTTTTTTCTAAAGAGGAAGATACAAGAGACTCAGAAAATAAACAAAATAAACAAGTTACTAGTATCAGGAAGTTCCTTAAACTAATAAGATTAACAAGAACTCTAAGTTGTTTATTGCTTCCAACATTATAAAAACAATGGACAACTTAGGGAAGACTACATTTTCCAACCAAGTGAACTGCATGTAAGTCATGCAGAGTGTCGCTCTGTTCCAGCTTCCTTTAGCCACCAACCATATTCATGTAGGCTTTAAGGTGATAAAATGAGCAATTCAATAAAAATACAGGGTTTTGTTTGCTTGTTTGTTTTGTTTTGTTTTGTTTTTGTTTACTTTAATCAGAGATGAAGATGGAAAGTCTAGTAAGCCAAATGCTATACAAAACAAAATGACCCTGAGATTCTATCTTACACCAATCAGAATGGCTAAGATCAAAACCTCAGGTGACAGCACATGTTGACGAGAATGTGGAAAAAGAGGAACACTCCTCCTTTCCTGGTAGGATTGCAAACTGGTACAACCAATCTGGAAATCAATCTGGAGGTTCCTCATAAATTTAGAAATAGATCTACCTGAATACCCAGCAACAACACTCTTAAGCATATACCCAGAAGATACTCCATCATGCTACAGAGACATGTGTTCACTATGTGCATATCGGCCTTATTTGTGATAGCCAGAAGCTGGACACAACCCAGATGTCCCATGACAGAATAATGGATACAGAAAATATAGTTCATTTACACAAAGGTATACTACGCAGCTACTAAGAACGAGGACAACCTGAGTTTTGCAGCCAAATGGAAGAAACTAGAAAATATTCTGAATGAAGTAACTCAGACCCCAAAGGACATGCATGGTATGTATTCACTAATAAGTGGATATTAGCCAAAAAAGTACAGAATACCTAGACAACCATACATAGAACTCAAGAAGGTTAACAAGCCAAAAGGCCCAGGGAAAAATGCCTCAATCCCACTGCGGAGGGAGAAGAAAGCAATCACAGGGGTGGGAAGGATAGAGGGAAGGAGAAACCAGGGTGGGAGAAGACACACGGAGGGGAAAAGGGGAATATAATCAAGCATTGGGAGGATCAGGAGTGAAGCCCTGAGAGTCAGCAGAAAGAATGGAAACAGGCAACCTCAGGAGGTAGGTGATGGGGTGTGTGGGGGGGGAATGGATCTAGAACGTACCAGAGACCTGAGAGGTAAGAGAAACCCAGTACTCAGAAGGAGGAACCTTAGATGAAATGCCCAACAGTGGGGAGAGGGAACTTGTAGTGTCCACCTCTAGTAGAAAGACAAGACATCAAGTGGAAGAATGGGGTTACCATCCCACAGTCAAAAACTCTGAATGAGAATTGTCCTTGTCTAAAAGAACTGCAGAGACAAAAATGGAGACGAGAGTGAGGGAAAGGAGGGTCAGTAACCATCCCAAATTGGGATCCAGATCAATAGGAGACTCCAAGGCCTGACACTATTACTGATGCTATGGTGTGCTTAGACAGGAGCCTAGCATGGCAGCCCTCCGAGGGAGGCCCAAGAAGCAGCTGGAAGAGCCAGATGAAGATACTTACACCCAACCAATGGACATAAGCAGGGGACACCTGTGGTTCAATTAGGAAAAGGCTGGAAAAAGCTGAGGAGGAGGGCAACTCCATAAGCCCAGCAATCTCAACTAACCTGGACCCCTGAGATCTCTCACAAACTGAGCCACCAACTAGGCAGCATTCACTAGCTGATATGAGGTTCCTGACACATACACAGCAGAGGACTGTCTGGTCTGGCTTCAGTGAAGGAAGAAGCACCTAACCCTCAAGAGACATCAGGCCCAGGGAGGTCTGGTGGGGTGGGGGGTATGGGGACATCCTCTTGCAGACAGGCAGAAGAAGAAAAGGATAAGGAACTTTTGGAATGTGGACTGGGAGTGTGATAAGAACTGGACTGTAAAACTATATCAAAGAATAATGATAATAATAATAATAAAACTCAGCAGAAAAAAATTACAAAACAAAACTAAACAACTTTGTCAGAGCTTTAATACAGAACACACAGAACAGGGAAGCTCTCATCAAAATAATAGTGGGTAATTCCCCTGAATCTTGTAAACCTGTGGATATGAAGATGCGTTAGATATGGACAGATTCTGAGATCCCTATTCAGTGCTGTAGTTACTGTGATGGTGAACATTATGTTTAGAGGAAAAATTTACTATCCAAGGCTTGAAAAAAAAAAAGATTTTGCTTGGATAAGCCATAGGCAAGTTGCTCCTGCCTTGAATATACCCTGTCTGTTGACTCAAGATTGACCATATCCTTGTGAATTTTGGAAATTCATAAACAAATTGCTGATTGGTGCCATGTATTTCACTGTGTCACCTGTTTCTACAATGTAATAGGTCAAAAATTAAGCAGATATACTGCTAAGTTCTGTTTTTATATGAAAGACTTACTTGCTTGGATGACTGAGGCATCTGCTGGATGTCTTTTACAAAATCAAGCCTTGCCCCAACCCAGAAATGATATGAGTTTAGCTCCATCAAATTATAACTTTGTCACCTTTGCCTTTATAATCCTCTGGCTAACAATAGCTGGGACCTTATTATAGAACTCTCTGGTTTTGTCCTGGCCACTACCTTTGTAAAAATTCTTTACTTGATATGCCAGGGTGAGGGGACACCCAAGGGATCACCACTTACTCAGAGGAGTTAGGGGACTGGGGCAAGGATTGTGGGAGAGAGTGACCTGGAGGGGGCAGTGAGTAGGATGTAAAATAAACCAATTAATAAGATAAGATAAAAGAAAAGACAAAGTAAATAAACTTTCTAAACATATATTTTGTATAAAAGCACTGGACAAATGACTTCAAACTCAGAATAAAAATCAATAATTGTTGTAATTACAGGCAGATCTTCAATCCCAGAAGATAGCAAACAGATATCTGATCAAGGCCATCCTGTTTTAAAGCAAGCTTTAGGTAAAGAAAAACTTAGGCTCAGACATGGTACATGCCGTTAATCCCAGCCATCAGCAGACAGTGGATACAGATCTCTGAGTTCTAGTCAGTCAGTTTGGTTGAGTCAGTGAGTTGATGGGCAGTGCAGTGGAATGGAGTTCAAAGCAGTTTAATTCATTGAGCACAGAGGCAGTTTTAATACAGGGAAAATTTACACAGGTTGTGGAAAGAAGATGCAAGACACAGGTGAAGACAGAACAAACCAGAGAATAAGAATAACCCAGATTATGAGAACAATTTGCCCACATTAGTTTGAGACCAAGCAGAGTTATTAAGTGAGAAGCTAAGAGAAGCTACATTGATTCAATCAATGGAAGAGGAGTTTGAGTCAGAACAGCTAGTTAAACTAGTCAGCCAGACTTCAGAAAGAACTACAATATTTGAGCTTATTCATCAGTAAGCCTTGGAGGTACCAATTACATCTGGCAAATAAAAGTTACTTTTGCAAAAAAGAATTTGTACAAAGAAGAAGGGAGTAAAATTACAGGAGCACAGAGAGGAAGGAATGAATCCCAAAGAAAAGTAGGCAAACAAATAAAAATTAGGAAAATATCAAACATTAGAAAAAATTAATAACAAATTAATGCATACATTTGTATTATAATCAGCAGCAGCTATGGCCTTAATTTCTATGAAAGAATAGACTTAAAAAGACTTCAATCAAGGGACTGAAAATATAAGAATGGTGTGTTGGATTGAATGAGAATCACTCTTGCATGATTGTATGTTTGAATACTTGGTCCCTTACTGACTGTTTGAGAAGGATTAGGAGGTGTGGTTTTGTTGAGGATGTGTGTCATTGGGTATGGACTTCGAGATTTAAAAAGCCCATGCAATTCCCAGTTAGCTCCTATGTGTGGCTAAGGACGTAATCTCCCAACTACTACTCCAGGCTCATGCCTGTGTGGCAATTGCCATGCTCCCAACTGTGATATCATGACTCCACTTCGGAAACTATAAAATTCTAAAGTCTTTCTTCTATAAATAACTTTGGAAATGGTGAATTTTCACAGCAATAATAAAGAAACTAAGACAAATAGAAACTCATACTCGAAAATGGAATCAGGAAGCAAGATGGACTTGCTATATTCAAATTTGACTCTTCAAGCTAAAATCACTCTGGGCTGGCAAGAAACTAAGTATAGATAAGAAGATAATTCATCAAGGATATAGAATGACACTATATAATGTCAGTGAACGAAATTACATAATCAAGCTTAGTCATTAACAAACATGAATGGAGAACCCAGGGCAATAACCATGGTTAAATGAAATATTGAATTTTACCAAGAGATAGATTGCCACCTCAAAACAAAACAAAAACAAAAACAAACAAACAAAAACCACATCTTAGGTAAACTGAGCAGGGATGTGGTTCAGTAGAACACCACCTGCCAAACATGTTGAAGGTACTGAGTGCTTATATGCAAGCCTGCAAAAATAAAAGAAAAAAGAAAATTCTCTAAAATGTATAACTATGCTCTAAATCAAACAGACATAACTGTAGTCGTATAAAATATCTCAGCCAAGAACTATGGGCTATTGTTTTATCAACAAATGAAACTTTTTCTATGACAAACAGTTTTTAAATTCAAATAAGCAGTCTTAATAAATATGAACATTGAAATAATTTTTGATCTTATTAGATAATAATGAAATAAAAATTGAGATTAATAGAGGGAAACTCATAGAAATTATACAAACACATGGAGACTGAACAATACACTTTTGGATAATTGTCAGTTATTGATGAAATCAGGGGGAAAATTCTAGTATCAAATGAAAATGAAAAGTGAATACATAAAAATATGTGAGGTGAAGCAAATACAGTTTTGTAGTGATAAGTGTGTACATTAAAAATTCAGAGAGATGTCAAATGAATTAAAAAGTATGCATTTCAAGGTTACAAAAATATAACAAGCCAAATTTAAAACCAGCAGAGAAAAAAAATAATAAAGTTCTGTTCATGAATTCATTAACTCAAGCTTAAAAGAAAACTGCAAAGGATCCATGAAACAGATAGGATATTTGAAAACTTTAACTAACTCTTAGCTGAGCTAACCAAAAGACAGTGATGGATTGACCACGTGAACAGGTATAGAGATAAAAAATAGCTTTATAACATATACTATCATAATAGAGGATCACTGGAAATTGATTAGAAAATATTTACTCTAAAACATTTAAAACACTAGAAGAAACAGATAAATATATGCATATATAGGCAAATATGAACTATAAAAGTTGAAACAAAAGAATGCAAAATGACTTAACATATTCATAACTAATAGGATGATGAAAACATTCATGAATACCACATTTTACCACATCCATCTCTGAAAAAAAACACCAGTTTCCTTTGGACCATTCTATAAGACAAAGCAGGAAGATTCATTTCTTGAAAACAGTATCACCCTCATATTATTACATCTAAACTAAATAAGGTATAACTACAAAGATTTTTAAAAGAAATAAAAATAAACAAAACCAACAAAAAAAAAAAACATGCAGCAACAAAATTTAGGGCACTGTCCTGATGAGCACAGTCCAGAAACCCTCCACAAGATTTTTAAAGCTCAAATTAACTGAATATTAAAGTCATCATGCACAATTATTAAATCAGTTGCATTTCAGGTATGAAGGATGGTTCGACATCCTCAAATTGCTACAAAACATCCAGCAAATAAAAACAAGGACAAGAGTCAAAGGACCAATTCAATGAGTGCAGATAAAGCTTTTATTTTTTTCTCCACAATTCAAAAATCTTTCACTATGATAAAAGCCCCAAGGAAACTGTGAAGAGAATGCTCATACACACAACATAATAAAGGTGATACATAACAGCCCACAGCCCAAACCAGGGACTGTGGGAATCCTGAAAGCATTTTATCTAAGATCAAGAAGAAGAAAAGAATGCTCACTCTTTGTGTTTGTTCAAAGAAAGTGCCTGAATTCTAAGCTAGAGTTCTAATACAAGTGAAAGACATAAAGAAAATAAAAAACAAGAAAAGGAAGAAGTCAAATTATCTCTATTTGCAAACAAAATGAGGCAATATTTAAAAGATCCAAAATTCTGAAACCAGTGACTTTAAGACCTGATTTTTAAAAATCAGTAATGTAGAATATAAAATAAGAACATACAAAAAATGAGAATTACTTGAATAACATGTTTTAGATTTTAAACTTTATTCACTGTGAAATAAAATATAATTATACTATTTTCCTTTTTCCATTCCTGACTCCATTACTCAAACCCCTCTCATGTACACCTCTCCTGAAGTGTATATATTACTTGGTCCATTTAGTGTTACTTGCATTTATGTGAGTTCAAGGCTCACAACTCACATGCCTACTCACCACTCATATGTCCTACTTGAGTCTTCTTAGTTTCGTACAGTTCTTTATCTAGAAATGAACGCAGTGAGATTTTTCCCCTTCTCCATTATCGTATCTATTGGCTTTGCACTTCTTCAGGCCTTCTGTAGGCATACTTTATTGTTAAGGTATCATAGATGAAGCTTTCTTGTCATTTCTAGGAGACATCATCTCACAGCCAACTCTCTATCCTCTGACTTTTACAAACTCTCTATCCTCTGGCTTTTACAATGTATCTTGGTTATATTCACTCCACATGTACTCCATCCAATTCTTTACACCACCCGCATACACGTCTCTCCCAAGGTTATGTCTCCCTTTACTTTTGATATTAAGAGCTTCCTGACAGCAATGGAAGGGGAGCCCTTGGTCCTGGGGCTGTTTGATGCCCCAGAATAGGGGGATGCTAGAGTGGTGGGGCAGGAGAGTGTGGGTGGGGATGGGAGTACCCTCATACAGGCAAAGGGAAAGAGGGGAGGGCAGATGTGAGATGGGGGGGTTGGTGGAGGGGTGACCTGGAAGTAGGATATCATGGGATGGTGGGTTGGTGGAGGGGGTAACCAGGAAGTGGGATATCATTTGAGATGTAAATGAATGGAATGATTAATTTTTAAAAAAATTGAAATTTAGAAAAAAAAAAAAACCAACTTGGGAATTGTGACAGAAGGCACTGAAACAAAAACAATTCAAAAACACAGATTTTAGATGTTCATTCACCCTTAATATTGTTCCTGGATGTATCAACCTGAAACAATAAGACTATAAAGGCAGCAATCACTTCAGGAAACTGAAAAAGAAGAGGTATGCCAAAGTTCCTGTGGTAGATCCTGACATTTGCATTTGTAAGCAAACAATGTTCTTTGGAAATTTCAGAAGGTTTTTTGGCAGTGAGTTGGGCTGAACTTGTCTGTGCAGCTTTCTACAGGTGAGACAAAGGGTGATATTTAAAGACATGATGAAACTAGTGGCTAAGGAACTTCAGGGAGGGCATATCTAAAATAATCTGATTTGGCATGGTTTGTTTTTTCTCATTCCATCATTACCGTACCTGAAGATGTGCAATATGACTAGAACTTGGTTAGTGTAACATAACATTAGAAATGGAGGCAACGACTTTGCTAAGTCAAAAAGCAGCATGTTACAGTAGCTTCTGAAGAAGTAGCAGATACAGCCATGGCAAATTCCTGCCAAAATTGAGCAGCAGAAGTGAATCAGAGAAGTAACAGGAAAGCTACAGTTGATAATACATTTGGGAGCTCAGCCACACACAGTGCTGCCAGGTCATAGCTATAACAAGAAGACATTTTAGTTAGTACTCATGTGTAGAGGAAAAAAAAACACACTTGAGAGTTGGTTTGTTGCTTGTCTGTTTTGATTTTTGATTTTATGTTTTTGTGGTATTCTTTTGTGTTTCTTATATTTGTTTTTTGTTTATTTGCTTTTGAATGAAAGACAAAGTAAAGAACATAAACTTGGGTGGCTCTCAATGTGGGGAAGACTTGGGAGGAGCTGAGGAGGGAAAATCATGATCAAAATATATTATATCAACTATTTTTTCAATAAAACAATTTAAAGGTTAAAAAAGAAGAGCTTCCTTAATCCAATTATTCCTGTCCACTAAATGAAAATAGGTGCAGTAAACAAACCAAAGTAGGCACTCTGTGGGTGAAAAGAGAAGTTTATTCCAACCTAACCAGGTTGTCTCCTGGGAAAGCAAGAAGTGACTGGGGAAAGATTTCCAGGATGGAGGAAATAGAACCTTTGAGCTAGAGAGGGGCTGTTCACTCAGACTAAGGGAGCCTTGAGGCTAGCATTGACTTTGACAAGTTAATAGGTACAGTCCTATGTTAATAGAAGAACGACAAGTTCCTCTAAACAGACATAAAGAGAATGACCCCCTTTTAAGCAAGCATGAACTTTCGTCAAGATCCCCGCAAAAGTACAGACTTTTGTTTAAATGTTGGACCATGAAAAATAGACTTTCTTGGAGGATCAGACACTCAGTGTTAAATCTGAGTATTCATGTGAAAAAAGCCAGTTCCACAATTTTGAGCCAAATTTGAAGTAAACTTTAATCAAATATTGGCCGGGATAATTTCTGGCCAGGTCAATTCCAGGCCATGAATCACAATTTACAAAGGCTTATTATATAGGCAAACCCAAAAGGCCACTATATTTCCCATCTGGTCCAATCAGGGGCAATCCTGAAGTACATCCTGCCTGGTTACTTGTAGCCCATATATACACAAGCAAATCAAGAGCAGATGAGCCAAACAAGCATAGGACAAACAGGCACTTATTTATAACTGTTTTAAGTGTGATCAGAACCCTTAGCATGCAAGGTATATTTTTCCGGTTTTGGTTTTCAATTAATTTGTATGTTGAATTGTTCTTCTTCTTGTTTTGGTCTCACACTATAAGTACATCTATATGATGCCATTCTGCAGGGGCATGGGTAACCTATTCATGGCCACACCCCCAAATAAAATTGACTTTTCCCATCTGCTGTGGTTAAATACAAAATACCTCCATAAGATCAAGCCATTTAAAATTTCAATTAATAATCCACTGAGAAAGATATTAGCAAAACAATCCCTCTCAGAATAATGTCATGAAACAAAACAAAAGCTAATAATAAATGTAACCAAAGAAATTAAAATTCTCTAAAATAAAAGCACTGAAATTGGTCACTTAAGAGATACCAGTAACATCCTTCATAGGACTAGAAAAATATCCTAAAATTGATTAGGAATGATAAAGCCCATATGAGTATAAATAACAACATACCAGTTGTTTGCTGGTTTCTCTTATGTCAACTTGACAGAGAAACTAGAGTCATCTGAAAGGAGGTAATCTTAATTGATAAAATTCCTCCATAAGATTCAGTTATAAGGCATTTTCTTAATTAAGGATGATTGAGGCAGGACCCAGCCTACTGTGGGTGTGGCTCCTGGGCTAGTGGTTCTGGGATCAACAAGAAATAAGACTGAAAAAGCCATTGGAAGCAAGCAGGTAAGCAGAATTCCTCCATGGCCTTTGTATCAGCTCCTGCCTTGAGGTTGTTGCCCTATTTGAGTTCCTGCTTTGACTTGCTTATATGATGAACAGCAATATGGAAGTATAAGCCAAATAAGTGCTTTCCCCCACAGCTTGATTTTCATCAGGGTGTTTTGTTGTAGCAAATACACTACAAAACATTGGGGTAGGGTAGGGACAAGGCATTGTCACAAAGGCATATATAGTTGATGATGATACAAGATTCATGTCAGTGCAGCCACCTGAGTCTGGACAAAGGTAGTAAAGCATATTGGACTCAACACAGCCAATTTAACAAATGGTTCTGGAGAAACTAAATATCCAAATATAAACTAGAGATACCTAAGCATCTGCTCTTTTACTTTAAAACATCAAAATGTATCAAGTTCTTGGAATAGTGTGTAAAAATATTATGTCAAAGTATAGGAAAGTATTTTTAAGACAGAAATAGACAATGCCTTCCAGACTAGGAACTTAGTAGTTCCAATAATAATAGAAAAATTGACAAATGAGGTTTGAACAGACTGAAGCTCATCAGCATAGCCAAAGAAATCTTCAACCAAGTGAAGAGACAGCCTGCAGAGTGGGAGTGAATCTTTGACAGCTATTCATCTGACAGAAAATTAATATCCCAAACTTATAAACACTAGGAAAATTGAATACTAAATGAACAAGTAGGCTACTCAAAAAGTAAATAAATGGACTGAAAACACAGCTTTCAAAAGAAGTACAAATGTTCAATAATAACACAAAGAATATTCAAAGGAATGCATCAAAATATATTGAGATTTCATCACCCTTAAATCATAATGGCTGTCATCAAGGAAAAATATTGATGAACATCTACATGAATCAGAGCCTTAATAGGTGTATAATCATTTTGCAGCCATTACAGACTTCAGTATGACAGTTTCTCAATAAACTGAATATAGAGCTACCATACGATACTATGATCCAACTGTACCACTCATAGGTATATACCAAGGGACTCTTTGTTACCATAATTCAGAGATATTTTCACAACTTTGTATATTGTAATACTTTTCATAAGAGCTAAGTTATGGAATATTCATAGATGATCATCAAAAGATGAACGGTAAAAAGCACATTTATACAATGGAATGTCTATTACTTATCAATAAAGGAGAAAGAAATTAATACATTAGAAGGAAATAGGTCCTGCTAGAATAACCATTTAATTTGTATGCTAAGTTTTACAAATTAAGATGATAAAAAATAATGGTATCTGATAATGGTGGTACATGCCTTTAACCCCGGCACTTGGAAGGCAGAGGCAGATGGATATCTTAGTTAATGACCAGCCTGGACTACAGAGTGAGTTCTAGTATAGCTAGAGATAAGAAACTAGAATTGAAAAGGATACCCGATAGTAATACCACATGAACTGAATAAAATTAGAGATGAGAAAGAAAGGAAAACTTCAAGTCAGAATGTAATACCATGTTAAAATGTTTCCACCATGTGGAATCAGAAAACAAGCTATTAAATAACAGAAGATTGCGAAGGAAGATGAAAAGAATATGACTATTGATGAGAGTGAGATAAGGGTGTATAATGATTGGAAGTGTGTATAATCGAGGTGTATTATAATCATGTATGAGTATAATGATGAAACTCATTATTTATTCACTCCACATATCTTAATACAATAAATTTTAAATCTTTAAATATCTCTTAAAGAGCAAAGTGTGAAAATAATTCTAAATTTTAGGTGCTGGGGAATATAAAATCTGTGTTCACTAGTTTTTTAATTGGGAAGCAGGTCCATTTATTTCTCAGAGCATGCAAGCATTAGTATTTTATTGATCCATTATTACTTAATGAATGAATTTTTTATCATATGTGATGTCTATTGTTACTGTCATTGATGTTTGTGATGGCTTGATTAAGAATGGCCCCCAAAGAGTCATGTGTTTGAAACTTGGCCATAAGAAGTGACACTATTAGGAACTGTAGCATTATTGGAGTAAATGTGGCCTTGTTGCTGGAAGTATGTCACTGTAAAGGTGTGCTTTGAAGTCTTCTAAACTCAAGATATTTCCATTGTGACACATAGTGTCCTTCTGGTGTCTATAGATCAAGATTCAGAATTCTCAGTTCCTCCACAACCATGTCTGCCTGTGTGTTCCCATGCTTCAGTCCATGTTAATAATGGAGGAAACCTCTGAACTTTAATTCAGCCCTAATTAAATGATTTCTCTTATAAGAGTTGTCATGGTTACGTTGTCTTTTCACAGCAATAAAATCCTAAGATAGTGTTTATTTGTTGTTTTTTTAACTTGTTTGTTATTAAATGTAAGTATATTAAATCAAGAAAAAAGCCAGTTGACAACACTGTATGAGAACGAATTTCTATAGAAGTATACATAACTTTATCCAGAGAGACCACCATTAGAAATGCCAAAAAAAAACAACAACAAAAAACAAAAACCTTAAGAAACTCAGAGAGAGATGTAAACTTAAATAGAAGATAATATGGAGATTAACTTAGTTTAGCAATGATGATATATAACATCAAGAAATCCTTATTGTAATTGGGTCATCAGTATTTAGAAGGAAAACATGAAATGTATGATTCTACCTACTAGCATCTTATCTGCCCATGTAGTCCCTTGTAATGACTCAAATACCTATAATACCTATAATATTAAAAATGTATAGAATTTTTAGCACACTTGATTCAAGTTTCCAATGTCCATTATTTGTTTACACTTGCACATCCTATATCTTTCTATTCCATAGAGCTAAGAATCACTTCCCTTTTCTATCTATATACAAATATGTCCATGTGGCTTTTAACTGATGTTAAGATTAGTACCACCAAGAATCACCTTTCCACACCATCCAAACTAATGCCATCAACCTAAGGGATCTAGAAATCAATCCACTAACATTCAAGGGGACTTTCCCCAAATCCCTCTTTACTGGACAATCATTAAAGCCACTGTACATTGCCCCATTATTGCATGGCTTAGTGTAAAAAATGGATGCCATTCTTTCTCTACTCTTGAGGTCTATTGAGGTTTTCCCCTTACATGTTAGCATGTGTTTTGGTGCCATCTTTCTTCAGGTAATGCTTAGACAGCATGCTTGGGCATAGCTTCTCTGACTTTTCTAGGAGACACAATCTCACAGAAAATTTCTTGTAGCATGATATAGATTGAGAAGATATAAACAACGAAGGCAAAAATAGGCAATTCATTTGAAAGAGAGGAAGGAGGAGGATCATGGAACACATTAAAGGACAGAAAGTGATAGAGAAATGATGTAATTATATTATAAATTCAAAATAATCATGTTATTATAAACTTTAGCCAGAGAGGTTGGGAAAATAGAGGAGTGTGTGGATGGAGACATACCTATCTATAGAGATTTCTGATGATCCAGCCTTCCCTACATGGAGAATTTGAGGCATGTGAAAAACCCTGCAGAAAATAAAAAAGCAAACAAATACAGAGGGAAAAATGGGTTATAAACAAACAAACACAGAAAAAATGGATTCTAGCTGTGGAATGGCACCTGGTATTATGCCTTGAGCTTTCATGTACACACACACACATATATATATATATATATTTGTAAGCACACCACCCACAGTCCACAGTCCAACACAGTCATATGAATGCATTTGACTCAAGTCTGTTTTGAATTATTGAGCGTTTAATTCTCTCTCTCTCTCTCTCTCTCTCTCTCTCTCTCTCTCTCTCTCACTCTTGCTCTCTGTCTCTCTCTGTCTTGATTCTGATAGACAACTACTCTACCACTGGGCAATATCCTCAGCCCTCATTCTTTAAACCTTCTGGAGAACAAAAAAACAAACCAAAACCCCTAATCATTTTGTGTAACTGTCTACGTTTTAAGTTACTTTGAAATTCTTATGCCATTAACAAGTTATTTATGTAAATGTACCATTTATTCAACAGAATTATCATTTGGAGGTTTATTGATGAATATTCTCACCCTTTCTCATGCTTTCTAAATGGTAGCTGTCTTGTTCAACTAAGGTGTTCTGGCTCAAATTCTTCTTCAAGCTGACTGGTTCAATTTTGCTTTCATTAGCTTCTCAATTAATTGGTCTGCTTGGCCTCAAACTAACTTTGACAATTTGTTGTAATCTTCTGGCCCTTTCTTATTCTTAGGCTTCACCTACCTCTGCTGACCTGTACTGAATTTCATGAATACAAGAACTTAACTGTATGGCACTGAACTTACTGCACTGACTCTCAACTGACCAACTTTCCCTGCACTGCTCTTAAATAGCCTCTCTTCCTGTCTTTTCTCCTAGTGGTTGGGTATATCTTATCTTTGACTCATTCTGTCAAATCTTTCTCTTATTTATCACTTTGCTGTCATTTCCATTTTTAATCAGAAGTCATTGTTTAGGATTAAAGATATATACTAAAGGCATATCTGTATTCTAGAGAGAAAGATTAGTGGTGTCTCATTCCAGCCAGATCACAAGAAGGTCTATGAATGTGATCCCTGACAAGAGCAGTCATGTTGCTTCATTAAATTTCCTTTGTATTTTGATTTATTATGAATTGCTTTATGTTGTTTAACAAAACCTTTCCTGGGAGATGATATTCATGCCTAATTCAAACATATAGTGTTGGACCCAAAGGTCACAACAGCCAGCCTCCCTCGCAAAGACACGGAGACCAAGATCGTTGCAACTACCAAGAAGTTTATTAATTAATTCCAACATGCTGGGGTCGTCCTGTAAAGAGTACAGAGGTGACCCCGAATTTTCAAATCTTACACTTTTTATGCAATTTTTGAGGTAGACCTTGTCAACAACATGAGTTGGTTGCCTTTCATTGATGGCTAGCATTGACCTTTTTCATGATTGGAGGCCCCTGGCAGTGTGATGTCGGCCTTAGCCACCCCTTAGTTAACGCCCACTTGTGGTTTCTGGCTGTCCTTGATAATGGGAGGTCCCTGCCATTTCAGGCAGCCTCAGACACATTGTCCTTGGCTCAGCTTTCTTGGTGGTTATTTTTGGGCCTCTGGTTATCTGGAAATTCCTGGGGTCTGACTCATCAGCCATTCTTGTTTCTTAGGGCATCACATTTCACCCTTTTCCTTGGGAGTATTTCAATAGTGAAATTACAACTTATTTTGGTTTAATCCTTGGTAATATTGCCGTAGCATCATAACCTGCACTGTGCTTATGTGTTCCCTAATGAAAGCCAGCAAGCAATTTAAAATGCAAGGCCCAAAGGTTAAAAGTAATACTAAAATTATTAGGGGTCCTAGGAGGGTAGAAATCAAGGTAGTGAGCCAAGGAAAAGTATTGAACCAGGACTCAAACTATCCCTGACTTTGTTCTCTTTCTTCTTTTTCATTTTACCAGTCCTTCTCTCAGTTTAGCCATTGAATCTTTGACTACCCTGGAGTGGTCTACATAAAAGCAGCATTCTTCTTTTAGGGCTGCACACAAACCACCCTACCAGAGGAACAAGAGGTCAAGTACTCTTCTCTTCTGGTAGACTACTTCAGACAAGGATGTCAGGGATTCTTGGAGTTTGGAAATTGAATTTTCCATTCTTTCTATGTCTAATCCTGATAAGCCTTGTGGTGTGACACCAGTGCCGACGATCCTGTAGCAGCTCCTGCTACACCCAACCCTATACCCAGTAGGATAGAGAGCAATATTCCTGAATCTCTCTTGACCCTGACAGGTTCTCTCTCCCAATGAGATAGTAACTCCTCATATGGGTGATATATAAGCCGAGTTGCACCAATGTACAGGAGTCATGTGTCTTATCAAGGACTTGGAGGATAACACATGGGATAATTCCGGAGAGACAAGCCCACCACCCATCTATTGGGGAAAGTAAATAACCTTAAGAGAAGGTGGTGGTCCACATTTGATTGCAAATGTGTTTGTGAGTGGGGGGAACCTTTCCCACACACAGTCCCTGATCGGTCACTGTGGATGGGGTGAGTTTGACATTCTGCTGTTGCTGCAATTGGCATGCCTGAGATTCTGCCTTCTGGTTGACTGTCCCCACAAAAGCTATTCCCTCAGAATATGGGGGAGCTACATCATAGTCATAGCAGAGCCAGCAAGACTCAGTAGCCTCTAGGTTAGTAACTTTAATGACCTGAAAAGCTTCTTTGACCAGGTCATTTAAATGAAAGTTTTCTAAGGGCGCAAGGGAGGCCCTGTGGGTGGTGGTCTTGGTAGCTACCAAAGGGCTAGCCATACTTGGGGCGTCAGCGGATTTGGGAAGCCTAGGCCCTACAACTGGGGCCCTCGGTCTTGGCTCAGCAAGCAAGACTCAGGACCTTGTCGGGGCCTATGGGAGTGTAAGGGAGCCTATGTTCAGTACAATAGTGAACAGCAATCCAACATCATATCCCTCTTTGTAGATCCTGAGACCCCAGCTGTATCCTTTTGTCCATCCTGCAGCCTTCTTGCCTGAATCAGTGAAAGTAATGCATAGTGGGTGACACCAACTGCTGTAGGCACCTACTACTATCCCACCTGGTACATATTCCGCCAAGGTGTAGTTGGCTCTTACCTTTATATTGTCCCAACTTGAGGAAGGCCTCCAGTGTGCCTCACCCGAGGTTTCAAAACCCCAACTCTTACTATAAAAATCAGCCTTTCCCCCACAAGTTGGATTGAGAAACCTACTCCAGTGGTACCCCAGGCAAACAGAAAAAGACTAGGTTCTGAGCAGACCTCTCAGAGCTTATTACAGCAACCAATCGATGCCTTCCCCCACCTCCACCCCCATGCTTGTGGGCAAGGCCAGGAGGACAAGTTGAGGGGTCTGTCTGGATATCTGACTGTTCCTCTAAATCCCAGCCAGAGGTTCTAATGGACAGCACGTAAATATCAGGTAATAGGTCAGGCCACCATGTGTTTGGGGTGTTCACTTTGGATAGGCTCCAAACTACATCTCCAACACTATTACTCACCTGCCAGGTGAGGTTGCAGGGCTGATGGGGGTTTGTAAAGCACAGTGGGAGGGAGTTAAGACACAGCGCTAGGGTGAGGGTCTACATTCTTGGGTTCTTTGGTGATTTTCAGTTTCAGGGGATTCCCTATAGTCTGGGCTCTTTAGCTGATGTGATTCTGTGAGGCTTTAGTCTTGGCCGCAGGGGCAGGCTTTATGTGGGAGGCATGTATCTAGGAGGTGATTTCTTCTACTTTGACAGCTGTTGGGGTGGTCAACAGAACCAAGTAGGGTCCTTTCCAGTGGGGTTCAAGTGTCTGGGCATGATGTCACCACACATAGACTAAATCCCCAACCTGGAACTGATGGGACATCTTAGGGGTTCCTGGCACATAGGTGGCTGTCAGCTGCATCCACACCTACTTCTCTTTGCACTAGCTGCAGGCCTTTTAACCTAGCATACAAATCATTGTTACTATGACAAGTGGGTTCTATAACATCCCTTAAGAGGGTCAGAGGTTCTGGAGTCCCATACAGGATCTCAAAGAGAGTTATACTGAAGTGGGATGGGGTATTCCTAACTCTAAACAGGGCAAGGGGAAGGAGCACAACCCAGTCAGCACCAGTACCCATGGTCAATTTAGTTAAGGTCTCTTTTAGAGTTCTATTTATCCTCTCTACCTGCCCTGAGCTTTGAGGTCTGTATACACAATGAAGGTTCCAATTGACCTCTAGATACTTGGCCTCTCCCTGACTTACCTGGGCAACAAAGGTTAGGCCATTGTCATATCCAATTACCTTGGGCACTCCAAATCTGGGAAAGATTTCTTCTAGTATCTTCTTGACAACCACTGCAGTGGTTTCCTTTTTTGTAGGAAAAGCTTCTACCCATCCTAAAAAGGTGTCTATGAAAACTAATTGGTATTTGTAGCCATACTTGCCAGGCCTTACCTCGCTGAAGTCCACTTCCCAGTATATACTCCTAGTCTATCCCCTCAGTACCTCTTACCAGGGTCAATCTTATTTTGGCAGACATTTACCTTTTGGCAAGGTTCACAGCTGTGGACCACTTGTTCTACTAGATGTTGTAATCCTGGAATGTAATTCTTAGATCTTGATGTAGTTTGAGTTAATTTGCTTAACCCCAAATGGGTCCACTAATGCATTTTCTTTATCATTGCTTGAGCTTGTTCTTACGGAAGGATCTTTTTCCCTGCCGATGTGTACCAGAGTTCTTTTTCCTGATTAAAGTGGTTGTTAGGATCTCTTGAAATAACAGCCAAATCTTCAGCAGAATATTGGAGTTTGGGTCCCGGGGGATCAGGATCTCAAGTCACCATCACTGGGACTGTGAGACTATTTCTTGGGCTTCTTGGTAGGCCATATTGTTTCCTCTGGTTACCAAGGAGTTGCCTTTTTGGTGACCCAGGCAACGTATGATACTTACCTTTGTTGGCTCATACAGAGATTTTAACAAGGCCAGAATCTCAGATTCATGCTTGATCTCCTTCCCTCCAGAAGTCAGCAGTCCCTGCTGTTGGTAGATGGCGCCATGAACATATGCCTTGGCAAAGGAGTATCTGCTGTCTGTATAGATCTTAATCTTTTTGCCTTTTCCTAATTCAAGGGCCTACTCCCGTAGTGGCAGGGGAAGGGGAGAGGGAATGGGGGGGGGTTCCAAAGGGGAGATCTGGAAAGTGGGAAACATTTGAAATGTAAATAAAGTATAGAAAAAAACAAACAACAACAACAACAACAAAAAAAAAGCAATAAACTCAGCTTTCTATGTGAGGTTCCTTCTGGTAGGGCCTGAGCCCACACAACTTGCTGTCCATCTACTACAGCTGCACCTGCTTTTCATCTTCCCTCTTTTAAG
Source organism: Rhynchomys soricoides (assembly GCA_019843965.1). Taxonomy (NCBI): domain Eukaryota; kingdom Metazoa; phylum Chordata; class Mammalia; order Rodentia; family Muridae; genus Rhynchomys; species Rhynchomys soricoides. The sequence goes on from JADRCH010000117.1 coordinate 3,818,745, forward strand.
AAGCTGCTCCCATCTGTGAACCATGTAGCCTCAGCGTCCACCAGGGGATGGTCGGACGGGTCTTTGTGCCAAGCATGTGTTTCCACAAGCACTTGTTGACAGTCATGGATAGGAGGCTCGAGGTCAGGGTCAGGGAGCAGGGTGGCCAGGTTTAGACCTGTTGCTGGAGCAAACGTGATTCGGTCTGAATTAAGCAGCAGAATCTGATGGTGGGTCATGCGGGTGTTAGTGAGCCACCAGTCCAGGGGGTTGATGGACCACTCTCTCAAGAGCATGAGGAGCAGATATTACTAAGTCCTGTCCCATTGTCAACTAATCTGCATCTTTGACCAGCACGTCAACCTCTGCTATAATTTGCAAACAGGAAGGCCACCCCGAAGCCACAGAATCTAGTTTCTTAGATAGGTATGCCACCAGCCAGTTCTCCCAGTTCAGCAAGAAGGTGCCTCATCCCTTCAAGACATAGTTCCTTGTTGGGAACTGCCAAGAGGAGGTCATCTACATATTGTAGAAGTGTTACCTGAGGGTTGGCTGTATGGAATGTGGCCAGATCTTGATGCAGGGCCTTGTTGAAGATAGTGGGGGAGTTCTTGAAGCCTTGTGGAAGGCTGGTCCACATGAGCTGGCTCATCATCCCCGACTCTAAGTCCTTCCACTCAAAGGTGAAGTACTCTTGGCTTTTAGGAGCTAGGGGCAGGCAGAAGAAGGCATCTTTAAGCTCTAAGACTGTATACCAGATCCTCTCTGAGGTCATGGACAGGTCTATAGTCATTAGTCCCAGGTTTCTGTATGGGAAGGAGTGGGGTATTCCAGGCTGACTGGCACTTCTGCAGGATCCCCAGCTGGAGGAGTCATAAGATGTGGGGTCAGATCCCATCTTGAGCCTCCTTGGACATTGGATACTGGTGGACATTTATTAGACTGGATTGAGCTTTCAGTTCCACATGAACAGGGGTTGGTGTTTGGCTTTTCCCATCCCCGCTGTTGCAGTCCATGCCTGTGGATAATTCTACAACCACTAGTCCATGTTTTGAGTCTTTTGCTCTCTATTTTCAAACAGTTGATACTCATCTTCTAATTTGAGAGTCAAGACCTGGATGGGCTCCTACTGTTGGTCTTTAATCTGTGGCCCTTCTGGGAGGAAATGGATCTGGGCCCCCATCTTAGTGAGGAGGTCTCTCCCAAATAGGGTGTAAGGACATTCAGGGATGACAATGAACAAGTGGGATACCTGGCTCACACTGAGGTCCACTGTTCTTTGGGTAGTCCATGAATATTGCTTATTGTCTGTAGCCCCTTGGACCCATGAATTTTTACTTGAAACTGGTCCATCAGATTGCAAGAGGAGTGAATGTTGAGCTCTGGTATCCACAAGACACTGAGTGGGCTTCCCCTCCACTTTACCGGTTACCCTGGGTTTGGGGAGGGAACCTGTCTCCCCTAATCACTATCTTCCTGCATAGCCAATACCTTGGGGCCTGCTGGCCTTCCTTCAAAGACACAGGGTCCTTTCTTTCTATTTCTAGGACAATCTCTTGCTCAATGTCCTTTTTCTTTGCAGTGGGCACTCTGATTCTTGGCCAGGTGCTCTCTCCTCTTGCCAGGTGCTGTCTTACTGGGTTCTCTGGTTTCTCTAACTACTGTGGCCAAGATTCTATGAAGATTCTTTTCCTATCTCTTTTCTCTCTTTAACTCTCTAGCCTCTTGCTCTTTTTGCTTTCTTTCCTCTTTTTCCTCCTCTGACTCTTGGTTATGGTACACCTTTTCAGCTACTTGCACTAGTTCCCTCAAGGACTTATCCTGTAATCCTTCTAGTTTCTGCAACTTCTTTTTCATGTCCCTGCTGGACTGGTCAATGAAAGCATCTGTGACTGTTGCCTTATGCTCCTCACTGCTAGGATCATAAGGGGTGAGTTGGCCAAAAGCCTCTATTAGCCTCTCTAAGAAGGCTGAGGGAGACTTGTTCAACCCTTGCATCACCTCCCTTACCTTGGTCAAATTGGTCGGGTGCTGGGCTGCCCCTCTGAGACCTGCCATCAGAACCTGGATGTAGACCTTCAGGTGCTCCCTACCATCAGGTGTATTGAAGTCCCAGTTGGGTCTAGTCAATGGAAAACCCCCGTCTATGTCCACTAACAGGAGCGAGGGCTGCCTGTCCTCCCCTGGGACATTCTTTCTGGCCTCCAGAAGAATGCACTATTTTTCCTCCGTGGTAAACAGGACCTGGAGGAGCTGCTGACAATCCTCCCAAGTGAGCTGATGGGAAAAGAGGAGTGACTCAATCAGGTTAGTCAGACCTTAGGGGTTCTCAGAGAAAGAGGGATTATGGGTCTTCCAGTTGTATAAATCAGCAGCAGAAAATGGCCAATATTGTAAGAGTTGATGGCCTTGATCATCTGGGGGGCCATAGACTTGAAGGGGCAAGATGTTAGACTGGTCAGGAGCAGCTGCTCTCCTGCTGCAGGTTCCCTGTGCAGGTCCCTCCATTCCAGAGGGCAGACTGTTTTGCTCCCCTGCCGCGGCATGTGGAGACAAGGGGCCCACTGGAGGCTGAGTGACTGCAGCTACCTGAGGCCTGAGAGAGGGGTGAGTCAGAGAGGAGGAGGGTCTTGAAGAAGGAGGTCAGCATCTGTATCGGGGAGGACAGTCTTCTTAGCCTGGTCTTGGAGAGCGAAGACTGGCACAGCTGAGGGTCTTATAAAAGGGAAAAAAGGGCTGACCCACAGAGGAAGATCGGTGACCAGATCCTCCCAGTCAAGAACATAAGGGATTTGATCAGGGTGGCCCTTAGGGCCAGTACCAAAAGGATGCCTCTTGATAGCTTCTATAAGAGGCAGAGAAAAGGAACCCTCTGCAGGCCAACTGGTCTCAAAAGCCAGCCATTCTGAAGAACACAGAGTCTCCCACTTATGTTTCTTAATTTCTAACGAAAGATTGTGAGCTCTAACTTTAACATCTGTTCAGTGTTTGAGGGTCAAACCTAACCGGGTTGTCACAGTTTGTCTCATAATGTCCAAAATTAATGTCAGTCAAGTCCAAACACAAAAAGGGAAACATAAAGTAACATACCAATGCATCCCTGCCACAAACATCACAGAAGATAAACAGAGAAACTCTACAGTGGCCTCCTTGCCACCAAGCCTAGATGGAGTCGGACCCTTTTGGGATCTGATCTCCCACTGAGAGTCCAGAGCATCCTCTGAGACTCTCGTTGCTGTGGAGTTTCTGTTATGTCTACCCCCAAGCTTCTGACAACTTCGGACAGCACAACTCCCCAAACGAGTTGCAAAACTGATTAGCAGCAGCCACCCAGAAACAGAAAGGCAAAGGCACAACACAAACTCAAGGCACAGACAGACAAACAGACACACCACAGTACCTGCTTGAGCGGTCCTTTGGTCTCTAGCTGCTGGTCCAGCAAAGAGGAGATTCCCGACCAATGTACCAAAATGTTGGACCTGAAGGTTGCAACGGCCAACCCCCCGCCCCCTTGCAAAGACATGGAGACCAAGATCAATGCAACTAGCAAGAGGTTTATTAATTAATTCCAACGTGCTGGAGTTGTCCTGTAACTGGGACAGAGGCAACCCTGAATTTTCAAAGCTTACACTTTTTATACAATTTTTGAGGCAAACCTTGGCAAGAGCATGAGTTCGTTGCCTTTCATTGGTGGCTAGCATTGATCTTTTACATGATTGGAGGTCCTCGGCAGAATGATGTGGGCCCTTACTTAACGCGCACTTATGGTTTCTGGCTGTCCTTTTTTTTTTGTCTTTTAATGTAATTTAGTTAATTTATTTATTTTGCTTCCTTTTTGTTTTTTAATCACAGCAAATATAAATATTGATTATATTTAAATTTTTGAGTCAGTTTTGTCATCTGTATTGACAAAAGCTAGAGTAATTTTTTTGATTCATTATTTACAGTTCAAATGTTTCTCTTTTTCTAGATCTCTCCCTTGGAACCTCCCTATTCCCTCCCCCCCATCCCTGCCTTTATGGGGGTATTCCCTCACCCACCCACCCACTCTCATCTTTCCTCCTTGGCATTCTCCTATAGTGGGGGATCTAATACCCTCAGGTCCAAGGACTCTCCTCCCCTTGATGGTTAACAAGACCCTCCTCTGCTGCATTTGTGGCCAGCACCATGGGTCCCTCCATGTATACTCTTTGGTTGGTGATCCAGTCTCCAGGAGCATCGAGGGGTCAAGCCAGTTGCCACAGTTGCTCCCTCCATGGGGCTGCAAACTCCCTCAGCTCCTTCAGTCCTTGATAATGGGAGGTTCCTGCCATTGCAGGCAGCCTCAAACACATTGTTCTTGGCTAGGCTTTCTCAGCGGTTATTTTTGGGCCTCTGGTTATCTGAAAATTTCCCGGGTCTTACTCATCAGCCATTCTTGTATCTTAGGGCCTCACAATAGGAAGCCACGAAGGACCAAAGTTACAGATATTACCAGCATCCAATTTAGTGAATAAATGCATGTTACAGGAATTGTTTACAGGAGTATAAATGACTCAAAGATAGCAGGATCATCAAAGTTCACCACATCATGGGTAATAGTGCACAAAGCCTGGGAACCTGGAACATACTGCATGGCTTGCAATCAGCTCAAACCTAGTATATGTCCCTTCCAAGAGTTTCAATGGTCTGAACCTCTTCCAGGAACCTCAGTTGGTTTCTGTTTCTTCCAGGCAGCTAGTGTGGTCTCAAAATCTTCTTGAAGCTTGCCTTTTCTGAGAATGACTGTTAACAGCCTTATTGCTTACACTGGTATGGAAATGTCTGGTTAATCTTGGCAGTTTCAAGGACTTCCTGAACCTGTTTTGAGTTGTTTACATTCCTGCTGAACGCTTCCTTGCAGGATGGAATGTTTACCTCTTGGGGAAATTGTTACATAATACCTTCTCGACTTTTTACTAAAAGTTATTTACTTGTACAGAGGTAAAGCTGCTTCATTCTTCCTTCTTTGATGCCCCCTGCTTATGCTCCTCATAGGAGTTGAGATGGATAGATGGATCGGTGCACATAATTAATTGAGGGTAGAAGACATGTTTATTTAAATGCCAGAAATAGGATAATCTCTCAGATGCTATGAATAGAGAAATTTCAAGATATGGATATTAAAAAGATTTGAAGGATATTATACATTAATGTCTTTATAAGAGTTTATTTTAATATATTATATATTAAATATTACATATTTCAAATATTATATATATAATTTTTCATATATATATTACATATTTATGGGTTACAATAAATTCTTTTGGCATCTTTATATTATGTGAGGATCAAATTATGCTAGTTAGCAGACAAAAATAGAATTCCACCCAAAAAATGGATGGAATTTTGGTTACTGTATCTACTTCCTCACAAATCTAAGCAGTTCCATTTTATTTATTAAAATATGCCCACATTATAAACTACAAATGAGTTTTTATTTAAATGTTACTGGTAAAAAATGAAAATTGGAAAAGATTCAAATGTATTTTTCTCTTATTTAACTTCTTACAGTTTATGGGGTTTACATGGATAGTCTGTACTTTTTGTCTAATATCTACTTATCAGTAAGTACATATCATGCTTGTCCTTGTGTGTCTGGGTTACCTCACACAGGATATTTTGTAGTTTCATCTATTTTGCCTGTAAAATTCATGATGTCCTCATTTTTAATAGCTGATTAGTATTCTATTGTGTAAATGAACCACATTATCTGTATACATTCTTTCATTGAGGGACATCTGTGTTGATTCTAGTTTCTGGCTGTTATGTATAGGGCGGCTATAACATAACAGAGCACATATTCTTGTGGTATAGTAGAATATCTTTTGGGTATATGCCCAGGATCTGGGTCTTCAGGTAGATGTATTTCCAATTTTCTGAGGAACTACCAGATTGATTTCCAGACTGGACCTACCAGTTTGAAATCCTAGCAGCAATGGACGAGTGTTTACCTTTCTCCACATCATTGCCATCATGGGCTGTCCCTTGAGTTTTTTGATCTTTGCTGTTCTCATTGGTATAAGGTGGAATCTCAGGGTCATTTTGATTTGCATTTCCCTGATGACTGAGGTATTTTAACATTTATTTAAGTGCTTCTCAGCAATTTATGATTTCTCCTTTGAGAATTCTCTGCTTACCTCTGAACCCCCCTTTAAATTGGGTTACTTGTTATTAGGAGTCTAATGTCTTGATTTCTTTATATATTTTGAATATTAGCCCTCTATTATATGTAGGGTTAGTGAAGATATTTTCCCAGTCTATAGTCTACCATGTGGTCCTGTTGACAGTGTCCTTTGCTTTAAAGAAGCTGTTCAGTTCCAAGAGATCAAAAGTATTTTCTACACAGAGGTAATTGGTAGTTATTCAGTCTTTATAATTGAATACTACTCAATACTACTACAGGAATCTTGGGACTTTATGTTCAGTAAAAAAAAAAAAAAATTCTACCTCAAAGCTCAAATATTGTTTATTGATAAACACATGTATTCTAAGAAAATTATAATAATGGATTAGAATCAAATGGTTGTCAGGAATTGTGTGAAATGATGACTAAAGGGGAAAGACCAGGGATTATCTTTCTAGTAAAGAGTAAGCTCTGTATCTTCAGTTTTTTTTGAAAATTTCCATCTCTTGTGCTAAAGTTATATCACAATCTGAGATAGGGAGGAGGGAGGGAATAATCATTTGCAACTGTCTGGAGTTATTTTAATAACATCGAAACTTTATTAATTCCCTGAATTTTTGCTATACTAGAATCTTATAAGATGTAACTGTTGTGGGAAGATAGATGAAGAACATAGAAGTTTTTTTTATCAAGTCCTATGTTATTTGAAGATAGTTGTTTAAGATCAATTGTACCCCTTTATATTTTTTCCCCATCACTCATTGACTTTACTTTGATCTCAACTTGTCCTGCAATGGGTAAGATCTTGGTTTCTCACTGTATCTCTTCTTTCCTTATAGCCTTTTTATAGCTTTTGGTAAACTCAAGTCCATCTCCTAAATACCCCATGAATTCCATTTCTGTGTGGTTTCTTCAATGTGACATTGAAGGTTGCATACATTATGTTATGACATCTTCACAAAAACTTTCCAATTAACTTAAAATTAGCTTAAAACTCAAGAATAGGCTCCAATACTAGTAGCAAAAGAAGGGTTTAAACTAGGCCAGCTTGACTTTTCAGATTAGTATTTGCAGATATTTCATGAATTTATTACTTCTGTTGAACACTGACCTAGCCTATGCCTTGTGAATGTTATTTCTTGTATTGGTTTGCTGCAAAATGAAAAAACAATCAAAAAACCCCATGTATTCTGTGAATGTCTGAGAATGAAAATGACCTAAAACTAAGGATGCAATTATATATATATATATATATATATATATATATATATATATATGTGTGTGTGTGTGTAAAATTTGAAATTGGAGTTGAAAGAGTACTGTGAATATGAATGAAGATGTAAAATTTTAAATAATTATTTATTGAAAATAAACTTGTGATCAGATACAAGTATAGGTGGGCTCTATACATGTAGGGACTTTTCCTGGCCACAGGGAAGACTTGTCTACCACTGAGATGTGAGTCATACTGCAAATGATGGATTTGGTATTAAAAACATGACATTTCTTGTTTTTGTTTCTGTTAAAGGAAGTTTTAATTTTAAGAATCATCAGCAAATGGACATTAACATAAGTCAGCAAGGAGACTCAGCAGCACAACAGTAAGTGAGGAATAAAAAAAAAAAAATCTTGTATTTCATGTTGAACTGAGCTTCAATCATAATGAAGAAGTTCCAGACTCTTGTCTATAGAAACCAGATAAATCAAACACATCCTGATCTCAGGTTTCCATCTACCCATTGACTCTTAACCACCTGTTGAATATGAGTGAACATAAATCAGAGAAGAAAACAATGACAACACTCACACACAGAGGGGGGACCATGGGAGAAATAGCTTCATAGGTTTCATAGGATACCTTGAACTTTTAGTAGAAACCCGATTTAAGAATTTTTTTTTAATATTGAAAAATGCAAGGCTGAAGAATCAAATATTGGTAGAAAGACAAATTTCTAACAATTGTGTTATTTTCTTACACTGTGATATTTGGTTGAACCTCCAGAGCATATAATAACTATTCTGTCTACTTTGATATTTTTAAAAATTCATAGATGATGGTTATGAATAGCTGCACATGCTTATAAAATTATATTTGTATGAGCTTAAAGTGTTGTAAAGTTCAAAAATGAATCAACTTTTACCATGCTAACTTTGCTCATCAAAAATAACAGCCTTTGAAACAATGAAATTTAAAGAAATATAAACCCCAAAGATAAAGACAGTTTCCCTCTCCCTTTTTCTTAATTCAATCTACCCCCAATGTGTAAGTATTCAGATAACATAATGTAACAATATTAACATTACTTAAAGGATTTAACTCCTACACCTGCTATGTATGTAACAGCTATTCAAATAGAACCATATGATTTTCACTGGCCTGTAGAGTATCAGCAAAATGATACTTATCACTCCCAGATGGTAGCTGCATAATCAAGGTCACATATTGTGATTCTTTTGCAATATTAATATTTTACTGCAAAATCTTCAGATGAAATCTCTTTGGTGTTAATCACTGAATAAGTACAAGAATCTTCCCATGACAAATTTTGTACAAGCATAGTGAAACATGTGCCCTTCTACAATATTAAGAGACTCTAGTTTGACAATTACTTATATTTAATCTAGCCTGTCTTAACCAATCACAACATATCAGACATCATTTCTTCAATAGTCATCTTTGGTACTGTACTGGAATATTTTTATGAGTTAAATGAGTAACTATAAAATTTTATATATTTTAAATTTAATCCCCCAAGCATTGCATACAACTATAGACTCCAAAGATGACAGCCAATTATTCCTTTCATTCCTAAGTAAGTATGCTGTGTATTATATACTAAATCTTACATCTAATTTTCCTCTTCTTGAATAGAATATAATGTAGCAACTTTCCTGACTAGTAGAACTTTGTAGGAGGAACATTCTAGATATTCTAAGAATAAGTTGTAATAATATCTGTACATTCTCCTCTTCTGTGGATCCTCTCTCAAGCAACCAAGGAGCCATGCTTGTAAAGCTCTCATCATATAATTGGGCTTTAGATGACAAACTGGTGATTACATTGACCAGTTTAGCAGTAATTTCCAGCACTGTCCATTAGCCACATTTCATATCCTTCCATATCAATGCTAGATAACTGCAGTTCAAACAGAAAAATAAAATATCACAGTTACCTATTCAGATCATGCCAAGCCAAGTATAGAATCTCTAGTGATAATAATACACTTTTAAAAAGCTTTTTTATTCTAAAATTATGTGGTATCTATGTGCATATGCGCTAAATTTACAAGAAAATGTATGTCACCTTACCTGTATTTTGGGAACCCAGTATGGCTCCTCTGGTACATTGACAAGTGTTCTTATCTAATGAGCCATATTTCTCAATGGCAATACCTGGCAGGATAATAGTGAATTTTTAGTTCTGTTGGAATCAGTTTGCCTGATCAACAGTAAAATCTTTGAGTACTATGTTACATTTTCAGGTTGATATAAAATGAAAAAATATACCCTTGTAACATCATTGCATTAGATTGTACATCATATATCACATGCTTTGCATAACATATTCTATTCAATATAAAATAATAAAAATATTTTTCTTCCACAGGGAAAAATATGATTACTTTTAAAGCTACAATATAAAGTACAATGTTTTATTATGGCATGTTTGTATACCCTTGGTTATTCATTCCTTTTCCCAACTTCCCTACACTATCTCTCTGCAAATTTCCTGAGTCATTTCCTAGCAGCCATTCTTCTCCTTCATGGAAGTAAATTTGAAAAATCCCAGAGCTTTCAATAATTAGTACACTAAAAAAAAAAATATTTTGATGCTATTTACTAGTCCTTCAGAATTGCCTCTATTCAATACACATGCTATCCAAGTGCTGATAAGAACCTTTTCCTTATTGATTTCTGTGTAAGGTGCAGACATGAACTCTAAGTAATCAAACTCCGGATTTTAGATATGCTATCCTGGAAGCACTGCGTGTTACAACAGTGAAACACCCATTATTCAAAATCATAAGGGGTAGGAAGCTTTTGTTTTGTTTCTGTAAGTTGATAGAGAAATATTTAGCTCACATCACAAGAACAATTTTTCCTACATAAGCCTTTTATAATGTACTTACTTGCTTCCTTGTGTAGCTTTCTCTAGTATAATGTCAGCTTCATGTAGGGAAATGTTTTGGTCTTCTTGTCCTTCTCCCTATTCTAAGTATGTAGCATAACTTGCAAATAGGAGCTATATATTAAATATGTGCTGAAAATGTGTTCCATCATCACCATCAGAATCATTGTCATCATTATTATCATAATTAGCATCAGCATTAGCATAGTCACATGTGTGTAATAGTGACTGTGATGGTTAGTATTGTCAACTAGACAGACTTCAAAGTCACCTGAGAGATAGAAATTTGGGAGTCTAGGTTATCTTAATTATATTGATTGAGATGGGGCAGACTACTCATTGGTGGCACCATTCCCTGGATGAGATCCTTGATTATTAGTGCAGGAAGGGAGCTAAACAGCAGCAAATATTCGCCACATTCTATTGTCCAATTGTGACAAATTCCTTCAAGGTCCTACTACTTTGACTTCCCTGCCATTATGAGATATACTCTTGTACTGTGAACTAGAAAAAAAAAAAATACATGAAGATGCTTTCGTTAGAGTATGTTATCATAAGAACAGGAAATAGCTAAGACAGTAACCATATAAATAGCATTTTCAAAGACACCTAGAAAATCAAAGAGGAAACATAGACCACAGAACATTACAAGGGACACAAAAACGAATTATAAGTATATGAAAGGCTTTCACTAGGATAAAACATAAGTTTTCAAATAATTAATTTGAACTCCAAAGGACTAGTAGCATGAACTGATAGATGTATTTCTGGCATTTATTAAGAAAGTGTGTCATAGTGTCAAACAAACCCAATTTGAATCTTTCTTGCTGTCCAATTTTTTAGTTTGGATTTTGCTTATTAAATCAAACTTCTTAAAGTACTGTACACACTTGTTTATAAATCTAGTGGTCTTAGTGATGCTTAGTGACTTGAATGTGTGAATTACGTTTTATGTGGAATTGTCATGACCCTCCCACAACATAGGTTCTGTGCTGTCTCTCCAACCTGTTTGTTCTCTTCCACTAGAGAGAAATAAAACTAAGTCTGACTCAGATGTTTTATAGAAACTCCAAAAAATAATGTGAGATAATTTTTCATCTCTGCTCCTTGATAATGAATAAGCTCACTTTCTCCACCAAAGTCCTCATTTTCAACAACACTGAACTGAAAGAAGAATTTTGTGAAAGCCACCAGAAAGGAACTGAGATGAAATATGTTGTTGCAGAAGAAAAATGCAAAGGGAGACCCTCAAGCTACAATCACAAAAATTCAGCCTTTTGAGCATCAAGGCAGCAGACATGAAGGTGGGGGAAAATGTGGCAGTCATGAGCTTACAAAGGACATACCCCTGGACTCCATGCCTAGCCTCAACATCATGATGACTCTAGGCAGCAGCAGAATACTGTAGATGAGTCTCAGCAATGGTCAATTATTTATAGTGTTTCAGAAATCAGAAAGCTTGAACCAGATTGCCAAAGACCACCCTTGGTTTGGGAGAAGTTCCTGAGGAATGGATATTTGGGAGTTGTGGAAGAGACTACTCAAAGTCAAAGATGGGGTGAAAGATGACAAGTATGTAGTCTGCTCAAGATACTTTAGATAGTTCTCTGCTCAAGTCAGCTCTCTCTGCTTGAGAGAACTCTAACTGAGATAGCTCCCTCTGCTTGAGATAACTCTTAGGTTTTCCACCCAACGCATATACCCAGAAAATGCTCCAACATGTAATAAGGACACATGCTCCACTATGTTCTTAGCAGCTATATTTATAGTAGCTAGAAGCTGGAAGTAACCTAGATGTCCCTCAACAGAGGAATGGATACAGAAAATGTGGTACATTTACACAATGGAATACTACTCAGCTATTAAAAACAATGACTTCATGAAATTCGCAGGCAGATGAATGGAACTGGAATATATCATCTTGAGTGAGGTAACTCAGTCACAAAAGAATGAATACAGTGTGTACTCACTGATTAGTGGATATTAGCCCAAAAGTTCAGAATATTCATGATTCAATTCACAGACTATATGAAACCTATGAAGAAGGAAGGCAAAAATGTGGATGCTTCAGTGATTCTTAGAAGGGTGAACAAAATACTCAGAGTAGGAAATATGGAAACAAAATGTGGAGCAGAGACGGAAGGAAAGTCTATCCAGAGATAGCCACACCTGGGGATCCATCTCATATACAGCCACCAAACCCGGATGCTGTGATACAAGTTGGGAACTGCTTGCTGACAGGAACCTGATATAGCTGTCTCCTGAGAGGCTCTGCCAGAGCCTGACAAATACAGAGGTAGATTCTTGCAGGTAACCACTGGAGTGAGCATAGGGTCCCAGATGGAGGAGTTGGAGAAGGGACTGAAGGATCTGACAGGTTTTGCAACCCCATGCAGGGAGCAAGAGTTTCAACTGGCCAACCTCCCCCCCCCCACCCCCGAACTCCTGGGAAGTGGACTACCATCCAAAGAATACTCATGGAGGAACCCAGGCCTCTGGCCAAATATGTGGCAGAGGATGGCTTTGATGGACATCAGTGGGAGAAGCAGCCCTTGGGCCTGAGGGAGTTCAATGCCCTAGTGTAAGGGGATGCCAGGGCAGAAAGACTGGTGTGGGTGGGTGTGAGAGCACTCTCATAAAGGCAAGTGGAGGGGGAATGGGAAAGGGATGTTTGAAGGGGAAACCTGCAAAGGGGAAAACATTTGAAATACAAATAAAGAAAAAATATATATATATAAAAAAAAAAAAGATCTGCCTAGCCACATTTTGTTACCAGCTATGTAGTGTGACTGTAGTGATGTTTGGATTTATACTCAGCTAAGAAGTACTCCCTACAGTTCCCTATATTACACAAAGTTCATCGATCTGTCCTTTTCTTCAATGGCAGGTTTTCCATAGTAAATATTTGGTCATATACACACAGTTCTAATTAATCTAATGCTATCAAATATCTGCACAGAGATGAACATATTTCCATTGTCTTCAGCATTATCTTTCTTCAATATCTGTGCATTTATCATAAGAAGATTAATCTGATCTTTAAAATAAAACTTGATTCCTATACTCCATGAACATGACATTAACTACAGTAGTAAAAGATAGTTGCATTTCATTTTATTTGTATTCATCATCAAATCCATACTATTAATATTGCTTCATTATATTTTTCATAGTTGAGAAATCCTGTCAGTATATTCTCCAATGTATGTTTTCAGAGCTCTTTTCCACAGTCTTAGGGGCATTCCTGAAGGTCACAGTGTTCTCCACCATGCTGAGGAACACCAGACAAACCCTTGCCTCCTGGACTCCTGCTGTTTCTGGTTATCACAGAGTCATCAATATTCCCTGGTATCTTTGGGAAGGAGAATATTACCGGAAGGAGAAACATGAAGTAAAATATATGCATTATTATACAAACAAGTCTCATGCCTAGCAACTCTCACCACTCATGGATGCTCATGCTTTGTTGACTTTCTCCATGGGTGGGGACTGTGTCATGTTGTCCCTTCTGCAGCCAAACAGGAAAGGGTACTAGACCAATGATAGTTCTGAATTAACCAAACCAGTTCATTGCAACAGCCTTGTTGCGACTAATATGAATATTTGATATTTGTCTGCAAAGATGTTTGATCATATATGTGTATATGTATAATATATATATGTTATATATAAGTATATATATATATATATACTTATTTGCATTACATACCTTATATGTACTTACTTACATTAATCTGAAATACTGTAGTACTAAGTCCTAATATGTGATAGATGGAGAGGTGAGAAAGATAGAGGAACAGAGTAGTGAGTGCTCAGGCAATGTGGAGAGATAGAGTAGAGATGTGACAACAGTGCCCCATGTAAGAGAAAACTGTCATGACTAAGCGAGCATGTCATTGTTGAGTAGGCCCATGGAATTGTGTGCAGAATCCAAGAGCTTGTGTAGACACAGTCCCTCAAACACACTGCCCAGATGTACAAACTGCAGTGGTTGTGAGCAACAACAGGATGTCTCAGATGAACAATGGCCCATTATCTGGATAGAACCTCCTCAAAAGACTTCTATGCTCTATGCTGCCATGGAGACCTGTGGTCTACTGCACCAGGCTGTGTCGGAGCCTGAGGTTCATGTTGGTGTCTGTGATTTTATAACAACAATGACTGTATTGATGTTCACAGCCCATGCTTCCACCAAGTACCATGTGGTATCTGTGTTGCCACCTAAAGCCATGTTGATGTCCCTTATCCTTGCTACCTGAAAGGGCCATGTTTTGGTCTATAGCCTTTGCTGTATCAGAGAGTTGTGCTGATGTTAATGATCTGTACTGCTATCCGAGACAATATTGAGGTCTGTACCATATTCTCATGTCAGAGACCATGCAGATGTCCAAGAAACCCCCTCCCTCTAGTTGTAAAGGCCAAGGAAGCTATTTTTGAAGTGGTACTCAAGACCTCACACACATTGCTGAGAAAGAAGAACATAGAAGGCTTTTGTGACAACCCCCAATCCAACCCCACACCTCCTTCTCCAGATATGTAGCAATCTAGAGAGAAAGACATTGGCGAGAACTCTTAACATGTTGACAAGATAAAGATGTTGAAGTGTCGCTCTCTACAGCTGATGAATTTTTACTAGACTGCTGGTGGGGAAGGACTCAGTTTTCTATAACGTCCTGGACACTCGGAGTTTGACCATACTCCAGTGAGTATAAACTTAGCATAAATTAGACTCCTCCTCCTCCTCCTTCTCCTCCTCTTCATTTTAATTTGGGTGAAAGGTAATAGTGGTGAGATAGACTTGGGAGGACTGGCAAGTGATTGTGATGAGGGTTTGTGATGTGAAATTCCCAAATAATCAACAATAATATTTTGTAAAAACATTTATCTATCTATCTATCTATCTATCTATCTATCTATCTATCATCTATCTATCTACCTATTTATTTATTTTTGCATGCAGGCCCCATGTCTCTGAGCTAATATGAGCCTACATAAATGATAGACATATTTTCTGTGTGTCCTTCATTGTCTCTGACTCCTACAATTTTTCCTCTTTCTCTCCAGAGGGATTTACCTATCTGAGGGGAGAGACCCAATGGAAGGTCTTGTAGACCTCCTTCAAATTTTCTACAAAAATGCCTACCTGTGGGTCTCTACACCTATTCCTATCTGCTCCGAGAGGAAACCTTTGTAATAATAACTAGAAAAAGCTTCAATCAATGAATATAGAAGAATTTCAATTCACTGATTTTTTTTTTTTTCCAAATCCTGTTTGGTTCTACCCTAGGTTCCTAGCCTCCCATTTCCTGCCATCCAAGCAGTGTTGGATATGGGCTCCCTCTTGTGGTGTGGTCCTCAGTCAGATGATGGTTGGCCATTCCCACATGTTCTTGATCACCATTGTCCCAGCACATCTGGCAGGCAGGACAGATTGTAGGTTGAAGGATTTTTAGGGCAGAGATGTTGTCTGGAGGTTTCTTTTCTTTTCTGTAACCTGTAGAGCACCTTGGTATGCCAAAGAGACTAAAATTTAAGGGTAATGGCATGTACCAGTTGGACCTCTCTATGAGATATGTGAATGGTGTACTCAGCAATGGGACTCTGATCTCAGTTTTCAGAGAGCAATCCTTGTACTATCATTAGCCTGTGTTGTTTAGGGATTTCCATGAGCCCTTCTTGGCCTACAACATAAGGGAATACAATCCAGTCCCACCAATTAAAACCTTACATGAGTAAAAGAAATGGTCAATATAGACTCTGTATCCTCCTTAAGTAGTAGACCTCATGAAAGCCACCCTTATAGATTCTTGGAAGTTTCCACTGTGATAGGCTTTGAAATAGCACCTACAAATAGCCCTACTTCCAGCAGTCCTATCATACACTTTCACCCACCATCATTTCTACATCAACCTGATCCCTCTTGCTCCACTGATACCTCAACCTGATCTACATTTCTCCTATTGCCACCCATCCCTCTGCATTCCACTGTCCCAGAAAATCTATTCTACTTTTCTGTCCTGGGAAGATTCATGCATCATCCCTTTACCTAACCTCTCTAGTTTATTTATTTATTTTTTTGATTGTAGCTTTATTATCATTTATTTTAACAACTAATACTGACTTATCAACATATACATGCCATATGTGTCTTCCTGGGTCTGGGTTTCCTCACTCAGGATGATTTTTATCTTGATATAGCAATTTGCCTGGGAATTTCATGATATCTTTTTCTTTTTTTTAACCAGTAGAATAATACTTCATTGGGTAAGTGTGCCACATTTTTCTTTGTCTGTTCTTCTATAGAGGGACATCCAGGTTGTTTCTAGTTCTGGGGATTATGAATAAAGCTGCATTGAATATAGTTGACCACCTGTGCTTGTGGTAGGATGCAGTGTCCTTTGAGTATATGTCCAAAGAGTATATAGCTGAGTATTGAGACAAATAGATTTCCAATTTTCTAAAAAACCACCATATTGATTGCCATAGAGCCTATGCAAGTTTGCATTCCAATCAAGAAGTAGAGGAGTGTTTCTTTTCTTCTAAACCCTTTCCAACATGAGTTATCATTTGTATTATTGATCTTAGTCATACTGAGAGACATAATATGTAATGTCAATGTAGTTTTGTTTTGCATTTCTCTGATGGCTAAGAATGTTGAACATTTCTCAGTCACCTGAGATTCCTCTATTGAGAATACTTCTTTAGATTTGTATCCAATTTTAAAAATTGGATTATTTGGGTTTTTATGTCTAGTTTCTTGAGCTCTTTATATATTTTGAATATTAATCCTCTATCGGATATGGAGTTGAAAAGCATCTTTCCCCATTTGTTAGCTGCTATTTGGCCAGATTGACAATATCCTTTGCCTTATTTAATCTTTTCAGTTCTTTGAAGCACCATTTATTATTTGACTTTGGTGCTTGCACTATTGATGTTCTGGTTAGGAAGTTGTCTTCTGTGTCAATGTACTCAAGGCTGTTCTAAACTTCTTTCCTATCATGTGCTTGTTTTTATATTGAGGTCTTTGATCCACTTGAACTTTTACGAAGGATAATAAATATGAATTTATTTTTTATTTGCATTCTTCATTTAGATATTTATTTTCACCAGAACTGTTTGTTGATTCCCCCCCCCCCCCAGTGTGTATGTCTGGATATTTTGCCAAAAATTCATGTGTCCATGAGTGTGTAGATTTATGTTTGAGTCTTCAATTTGATTACATTTATCAACCTGTCTTTTTTTTTTTTTTTTAATGCTGATACCATGTGGGATTTATTACTACTGCTCTCTAGTGTAACTTGAAATTAGGAAAGGTCATACCTCCAGTAGTTCTTTAATTCTTCAGTACTTTTATTTTTTTAAAGATATCCTTCAATTTTGAGTTTCCTTCTGAGATCAAGATGTGTAAAACATTTTCTTATTCTGATAGGGATGTGCTTAATCTGTACATGGCTTTTACTAGACTGACAATTTTTATTATGTTAATCGTACTGATTTGTGAGCTTGGGAAATTTTTGTATCTTCTGATATCTGCATCAATTTTTTCTTCAAAGACTTGAGGATTTTGTCATACAAATATTTCACTTGCTTTGTTAGATTTGCTCAAACTATTTTATATTATTTGATGCTATTGTAAAGGGGCTGTTTCTCTGATTTCCTTTTCAGCTCCTTTGTTATTTGTATATAGGACTATTAATTATTTTAGTTAATCATGTGTCCAGCTAATTTGCTAAAATTGTTCATCAGCTGTAGGAGTTCCATGTTAGAATTTTGGAGTCCCAAATGTATACTACATCTTCAAATAAAGATATTTGTCTACTTCATTTCTATATGTATCACCTTGATTTTTAATTTTCTTATTGTTCCAGCTAAAACATCATGTACTATATTAAATAGATTTGGAGAGAATAGACAACTTGTCTTGTTCCTGATTTTAGTGATATTGCTTTGAGTTTTTCTTAATTTGATTTTGACTACAGGCTTTCTGTAAATTGTTTTTAATATGTTTAGGTATGCCCCTTGGATTTCCAGTACTTTTATCATGAAGGGATGTTAGATTTTACCAAAATATTTTCAACAACTAATGAAGTGATTATGTGTGCCTTTTTCTTTCAGTTTATTTATATAATGAATTACATTTTCTGACTTTCATATTTTAACACATTCCCACATCTCTAGGATGAAGCCTACCAGATCAAGGTAGATGATTTTTTTGATGTATTCTGGGATTCAGTTTACAACTATTTTGTTAAGTGTTTTTAAATTAATGTTTATGAGGAAATTATATCTGTACTTCTTTTACTTTGTTGAGCTTTTATGTTGTTTGGGTATCAGGGTAACTGTGGTGTTATAAAATAAATTAAGCAATGTTACATCTGTTTCTATTGTGTGGAATAATTTGAGGAATATTGACATGACCTCTTCTTTGAAAGTCTTGTGGAAATCTGCACTAAACTTACTCTGTACTCGTTTTTGTTGGGAAAGTTTTAATGATTGCTTGTATTTCCTTAGCAGTTATAGGTCCATTTAAATTGTTCATCTGATCTTGATTTATCTTTGGTAAGCAGAGCCTATTGAGAAAACCATCAATTTCTTCTACATTTTCCAGTTTGGTAAAGTATAGATTTTCTTTTTAAAGTGTGAGCTTATGAATCTCCAGATTTCCTTTTGTCTGCTGTTATGTACCTCCTTTATTCTTGATCTTATTAATGTGACTATTCTTTCTCCATCTATAGTTAGTTGGGATAAAGATTTGTCTATATTGTTGATTTTCTTAAAAAAAAAACTTTGCTGTATTGATTCTTTCTATCATTCTCTTTGTTTATTTTTTATTGATTTCAGAGCTCAACTTGATTATTTCTGGCCATTGATTTCTCCAGGGTGTACTTATTTCTTTTTGTTCTAGAGCTTTCAAGTTTGCAGTTAAGTTGTTAATATGTTAATATGAGACACATCCCTCTCTCTCTCTCTCTCTCTCTCTCTCTCTCTCTCTCTCTCTCTTTCTCTCTCTCCTTCTCTCTCATGTATTCATAGTCATTGAAATTTAAGAAGTCTTTAATTTCTGCTTTAAGAAGCCTTTCTTTATTTCTGTCATGAACCAGCAGTCATTAATTAGACAGTTGTTTAGCTTTCAGGTGTTTGTAGGCTTTCAGTTGTTTCTGTATTTTATTATATTCTGGTAGGATGCAGAGGGTTCTTATACTTTTCTTATATGTGTTGAGACTTGTTTTATGACAGAGTATGTAGTTGATTTTGAAAATAGTTCAGTGAGGTGCTTTGAAGAAGGTAAATTCTCTTGTATTTGGGTGAAATATTCTGTAGATATCTACTAGGTCTGTTTTATTTATATCAGTCAGCTCCAGTATTTTTGTCTAAATTTTTTGTCTGGATGACCTTTCCACTGATGAGAGTGTGGTGAAGGTTTCAATGTATAAGGCAAGTTCTATTAATGCTTCTTTTACAAACATGGGTACACTTGTGTTCAGGCATAACTTTTTTTTTTAATTTACAGTTTAAATATTATCACCCTTCCAAGATTTCCCTCCACAAACTCCCTATCCTCTCCCCTTCCCCCTTGGTTCTATGAGGGTGCTCCCCCACCTACCTACCCACTCCCATCCCACCACCCAAGCAGTCCCCTTCACTGGGGCATCTAACCTCCAGAGGACCAAGGGCTTCCCCTCCCATTGATGCCAGATAAGGGAATCCTCTGCTACATGTGCAGATGGAGCTATGGGTACCTCTTTGGTTTGTAGTTTAGTCCCTGAGAGCTCCGGGGTGTCTCGTTGGTGGATATTGTTGTTATGCCTATGAGTTTGCACACCTTTTCAGCTCCTTCAGGCCTTCTCCATTAGTGTCCCACTGTTCAATGCTGGGAGCATCTGCTTCTGTATTGGTCAGGCTATGGCAGAGCCTGTCAGGGAACAGCTATATCAGGCTCCAGTCAGCAAGCACTTCTTGGCATCAGCAACAGTTTCTTGGTTTGTTGAATACACTGTCTTTTTCAACTGGATGGTTTTGGCCTATTTGTCAAAGATCAGGTGACCTTAGGTGTGTAGAATTAATTCTGTATTTTCAATTCTATTCCACTGATCTACATGCCTGTCTCTGTACTAATACCATGCAGGTTTTTATCCCTATTTTGCTCTGTAGTATAACTTGAGGTCAGGGATGCTGATTTTCTCTGAAGTTTTCTTATTGTTGGGAACAGTTTTCACTATCCTGGGTTTTTTGTTGCTCCAGATGATTTTGAGAATTGATCTTTCTATCTCTGTGAAGAATTCAGTTGGAATTTTGATGGGGATTGCATTGAATTTGTAGATTGCTTTGGTAAGATGACCATTTTTAATATGTTAATCCTGCCAATCTCTGAGCATGGGAGATCTTTCCTTCTTCTGAGGTCTTCTTCAATTTCTTTCTTCATAGACTTTAAGTTATTGCTGTACTATCTTTCACTGGCTTGGTTAGAGTCACACCAACACATTTTATATTGTTTGTGACTATTGTGAAGGTTGTCAATTCCATAAATTTTTTGTCATCTCATCCTTTGAGTAGAGCAAGGCTACTGATTTGTTAGAGTTCATTTTATACCCAGGCACTTTGCTGAAGTAGTATATCAGCTGTAGAAGTTCTCTGGTGGAATTTTGGGGGTTACGTAAGTATACTATCTTATCATCTACAAATATTGCTAGCTCAAGTGGCAGTTGGCATGTGGAAGAATGCAAATAGATCCACTCTAATCTCCTTTTACAAAGCTCAAGTCCAAGTGGATCAAGGACCATCACATAAAACCAGATATACTGAATCTAATAGAAGAGTAAGTGGGAAAGCACAGGGAAAAAAATCCTGAACAGAACACCATGGCCCAAGCTCTAAGATCAACTATAGACAAATGGGACCTCATAAAACTGAAATGCTTCTGTAATGCAAAGGACACTGTCATCAGGGCAAAACAGCAACCTACAGATTGGAATAAGTTCTTTCCCAATCCTAATCCGAAAGAGGGCTAATAATATCCAATATATACAAAAAACTCAAGAAGTTAGATTCTAGAGAACCAAATAACCCTATTAAAAATGGGGTACAGAGCTAAACAATGAATTCTCAACTGAGGATTATCGAATGGCCGAGAAACACCTAAAGAAATGTTTAATACTTTTAGTCATTTGGGAAATGCAAATCAAAACAAACCTGAGATTCTACTTCATACCAGTCAGAATGGCTAAGATCCAAAACTCAGGTGACAGCAAATGCTGGCAAGGATGTGGAGAAAGAGGAACACTCCTCAGTTGCTGGTGGGATTGCAAGCTGGTACAACTACTATGAAAATCAGTCTGGAGGTTCCTGAGAAAATCAGATAAAATACTACCTGAGGACCCATCTATACCATTCCTGGGCACATATTCAAAAGATGTTCAAACATATGACAATGATACATGTGCTAGTATGTTCATAGCAGCATTATTTATAGTAACCAGAAGCTGGTAAAATTCCAGAATTCACTCAACAGAGGAATGGATACAGAAAATGTGGTACATTTACATAATGGAGTACTACTCAGATGTTAAAACAATCACAAGTTCCCTCTCCTCAAAGTATGTCAGTCATTTCATCTAAGGTCCCTCTGTTTGAGTCCTGAGAGTATCTTACCTCCCATGTCTCTGATATATTCCGGAGGGTACCTACAACTTCTTACTTCCTAAGGTTGCATCTTTCCCTTCTTTCTGCTGGCCCTCAAGGATGTCAGTCCCTTTCCCCTACCCAATGCCTGATCATGTTCTCCTCTCCGGAGCCCCCATCCCCTCAGGTACTTGTAGAGCCCACCTCCACCAGAAAGACAGGGCATCAAGTGAGGGACCGGGTTACCATCCCACAGTCAAAACTCTGACACAGAATTGTTCCTGTCTGAAAGAACTGCAGTGAGAGAAATGGAGAGGAGCCTGAGGAAAAGAAGGTTGACAGTCCCAAAGTGGGATCCAGCTTAAAGGGAGGCCCCAAGACCTGACACTATTACTGAAGCTATGGAGTGCACACAAAAAGGGACCTATTATGACTGCCCTCTGAAATACCCAATAAGCAGCTGAAAGAATCAGATGTAGATATTTGTACCCAACCAAAGGACAGAAGCTGCTAAATCCTGTGATTGAATTAGGTAAAAGCTGGAAGAATCTGAGGAGGAGAGCTACACTGTAGGGTCACTAGCAGTCTCAATTAACTGCTAGTTACCCTACAGAGACTAGCCTGTACCCCTGAGAGCTCTCAGACACTGGACCACCAACCAGGCAGCATACACCAGCTGATATGAGGCCCCCAACAGGTACACAGCAGAGGACTGCTGGGTCTGGGTTTAGTCAGAGAAGATACACATAACTCTCAAAAGACTGGAGGCCCTAGGGAGTTTAGAGGTCTGGTGGGGTGGGAGTGGGGTGTGGGGACATCCTCGTGGAGACAGGGTTTCAGGGAGGGACAATGGGATGTAGAACAGTTGAAGAGTGGATGGGGAGGGGAATAAAATATGGAGTTTAAAATAAATAAATAAATGAATAATAAATACATAAATTCATGAAATTCTTAGGCAAATGGATGGAACTAGAAAATATCATCCTGAGTTAGGTAACCCAGTCACAAAAGAACACTCATGGAATGTACTCATTGATAACTGGATATTAGGAAAAAAGCTTGGAATACCCAGGATACAACTCATAGACTATGAAGCTCAAGTAGAAGGAAGACCTAAGTGTGGATGCATTAATCCTACTTAGGAGACAGAACAAAATAATTGGGGCAGGTAGAGGGAGAGAAGAACTTGGGAGGGAGAGAGGAGGTGAGGAAAAATGAATGGTAGAATCACGTCTGGGAGGAGATGGGGAAGATGTACAGAGTGTCAGGAAATTGAAGAGAGATGTTTAGCAGTAAAGGATGGGGAAACAAAAGTAGCCACTAGATAGTCCCAGATGCCAGGAAAGCAAGAGACTCCCACGACCCAACTGTGATGACATTACCTGAAATACCCAACAAATGGGAGAAAGAACCTATAAAGACTATATCCAGAGGTTAGGCCGGCATAACTTTTAAGAATTGAAATATCATCTTGGTTGAATGTTTCCTTGATAAGTATAAAATGTCCTTCCACATCCCCTTAATTTTCATTTGAAGTCTATTTTGTTATTATAATGGTTATTCCTGCTTACTTCTTAGGATCATTTGCTTGAAAAACCTTTTTCTAACCATATTCTGAGGTACTTTGTATATTTTATGTTAAAGTGTGTTTCTTATATGCAGACAAATGATAAATCCTGTTTTCACATGCATTCTGTGGGTCTGGGTCTTTTTAGTGGAGAATTCAGTCTATTGATATTGAGAGATGTCAATTACCAATGACTGTTAATTTTTGTTATGTTATTGTGTTGTTGTTGTTGTTGTTTTTAGTGTGGATGTGGTGGTGGTGTTTGTGTGTGTGTGTGTGTCTGTGTGTGTGTGTATGTATATGTGTTAGAGAAAGAGAGGGAGAGAAGGAGAGCAAAGTGTGTGGTGTGTTTGAATGTGTGTGTTTTGGGGTGGGTATGTGTGAATGTGTGTGTTTCCCTTCTTTTGGTCTCTTACATGTGAGATTATGAATTTTCTATGATTTCATAAGTGTATTTAACCTCCTTGCTTTGTATTTTTTCATTTTAGCACCTTCTGTAGAACTGGACTTATTAGATACATATTGTTTAAACTTGACTTTATCATGGAATATCTTATTTTCTCCATTTATGTTGATAGAAAATGTTGCTGTTCATAGTAGTCTGGCCTGGCATTTGTGCTCTCTTTGAATCTGCAGGACATCTGCTCAGACATTTCTGTCTTTTAGCATCTCCATTGAGATGTCAGGTGTAATTTTAATAAGTCTGCTTTATATGGTACTTCCCCCCTTGTTACTTTTAATTTTATTTATTTGTTCTGTATGTTAATGTTTATTATGTGGTGAGGGGACTTTCTTTTCTATTCATATATATTTGATGTTCTGCATGTTTCTTGTATACTTATAAGTATCTACATTTTTAGGTTAAAAGAAATTATGTTATGATTTTGTTGAAATTACTTTCTGGGCCTGTGGGCTGTGATTCTTTTTATCCCCTATTACTATTATTCTTCAGTTTGGTCTATTCATAGTGCCTCAGATTTCCTGAATGTGTTATGTCAGATATTTTTGAGATTTAATATTTTGTTGACCAATGTATTTATTTCTTCTATCTTCAATACCTGAGGTTCTTTCTCCCATCTCTTGCATTCTTTTAGTGAAGCTTTCTCCTGTTCTTATTCCGAAATTTTTATATCCAGAATTCCCTCAGTTAGTTTTTTCCTTAATGTTTCTATTTTAGTTCTCATTCTTAATCAGTTTTGTTTGTTTGCTTGTTTCTTTCTTTCTTTCTTTTCTTTGAGACAGGGTTTCTCTGTGTAGTCCTGGCTGTCCTGGAATTCACTCGCTAGACCAGGCTGGCCTTGAACTCAGAAATCTGCCTGCCTCTGCCTCCCAAGTGCTGAGATTAAAGGAATGGGCAACCACTGCCCAGCTATTTGTTTCTTTTAACTCTTTTTTTTTTCTTGTCCTTCATTGATGGACTTATTCATTTCCTCCCATCTCCCATCATTTCTTGTTTGTTTGATTGGTTGGTTAGTTTTGTTTTGTTATTGTTTTGGTTTTGTGTGTGTGTGTGTGTGTGTGTGTGTGTGTATGTGTGTGTCTGTGTGTGTGTGTGTGTGTTTCTGCATTTCTTTGAGGGATTTATTAATTTCTTGTTTAAGGACCTCTATTATCTTTATATAGTTGGTTTTTAGTTCTTTTCCTTGTGCTTCTGATATACTGGAATATTTTTTGTCTGTTCTAGTAAAATAGCTTATTTCCGGTGGTGGCATATTCTTTGGGTTGTTATTCATTATATCCTTATTCTGGCATCTGGACACCTAAGTTTGGGGTGATTATAGGTCTAGGTGCCTTTTTCCAGGTTTGTCTTTGTTAGATGGGTATTTTATTCCTTGGTCTCTGTCCCCTCTCTGTATTTCAGAGAGTGTGATAGCTATGTTGCTAGTTTTCTTGGGTGTCTCTGTTGCTGTAGTCAAAGGGAATACTTGCTGGTTGGGAAAAGGAAAGGCTAGGAGGAGATGGTCTTTTGCAGCACCTAGGAGGACTCTGAGGGTTGTATTTGAGGGCACAGAGAAAAGAAGTTCTTCCTAGATGGTCTACCTTGTTATCTGGTAGTTGTAGCCTTTAGTTGAGCAAGGGATGTCCAGCTGAGTTGGGATATGAAACACAGTGATACATAAGCATGGAAAGGAGCGGAGAATAAGGTTGAGTGGTTTGTGGGCTTGGGCATCATAGGAGGCTTGGGCAGAAGAAAGGAGGGCTGCAGCTGACTTTCTTTTCCAGCACTAAGGGCAACATTCAAGATTGGGTCTGGAGAACAGTAAGAGTAGGGAAGGTCTGAAAACAGCCTAAATGGGTTGCTGCTAGGCTTGGCCTGTTTGTGGTTGAGGTTTGAAGATTACTTATCATTCTCAATTAATTCTCTCTCTCTCTCTCTCTCTCTCTCTCTCTCTCTCTCTCTCTC